>JABSTQ010008564.1:0-60595 GCA_013358835.2 Ixodes persulcatus | reverse complement strand
CATCAACGGGCGCGCAGAGTGAAGTCTAGAAGGAAACACGCGACAATGTTGAAATCAGAAAGCGGTGTGTACGAAAGACATGCAGCCCAGAGCTCTTTCGACACTTTTTTCGCAGTAAAAATTCAAGGCGTCGTCTCGTCTTCCAGACGCTTCCTATTTTGCAATACGGCTTGAATGCGCAGTGAGTGTGCCTTGGCATTAGGCGCTTCCGAATCGCTCTGCTCCCGAGCTTCTTGTTTACAGGCATGAGCTGAACGATTTCGCGTAAAGTCGGTGCTGCCGCCCGTAAGACATAATACGACGACCGTACCGTTGGAGCGACTCGGCGACCTCTTATATTTTCGGCATATTTCGGTTCTTGTGTTTTACGATCTCGGAAGCTTTTTTTAGAACGCAGCTTTGGGCGCTCGTTCCCGCGTTTTGCGGCGTCGCCGTTGCCGTCGCCGTTGACGTAACCGGAGGAGGAGGAGGAGGGGAGGGTACGAAAAAGCAGAGGAGGCTATGAGAAAAGAGGAGGGGATAGTACAGAGGAGGACGAGGAGGGGAGGGTACAGATGAGGAGGAGGTGAGGGTACGGAGGAGAAGGGGAGGGTATGGAGGAGTAGGAGGGCAGGGTACGGAGAAGGAGGGGAAGCTACAGAGAAGGGGGAGGGGAGGGTGTGGAAAGGGAGGAGGTGAGGGTACTGATGAGGAGGGAAGGGTACGGAAGAAATGCAGGTGAGGATACGAAGGAGGAAGGTATGAGGCAGGAGGTGGACCCGGAAGAGCACAAGGGTGCAGAAAGATGGTTACAAGATCACGTGAAGTTACGTGATCACATAACCACGTAAGGTTGCGTGATCGTAACCAAATAAAGTTACGTGCAGAAAAAAGTTTAAGCGTAGAAAGAAGGTTACGTGATCACGTGACCTTGTGTAATCACGTAAAGTTGATATATATATATATATATATATATATATATATATATATTCTTACGAAGATGAAGGAAAATCTTTGACTGCCTTGATTTTTTCTGGGTCTGGGAGGATACCATTTTTGTTGACGGCGTGCCCCAGAACTTTAATTTGTTGACTTCCGAACCAACATTTTGATGAGTTGAGCTGTAGTCCAGATTGTTGAAAAACTTCAAGAACTTGCTGCACACGTTCGAGGTGTTTGGAGAATGAGTCAGAGAAAATGATTACATCATCGAGGTAGCATAAGCAGGTTACCCATTTTAGGCCTTTGAGGAGACGATCCATCATTCTTTCGAACGTGGCTGGCGCATTGCAAAGACCAAAGGGCATCACCTTAAATTCGAAGAGTCCGTCAGGTGTGATGAACGCAGTTTTCTCGCGGTCTGATTCGTCGACGCTTATCTGCCAATACCCAGAGCGTATGTCAATGCAGGAAAAATACTCAGCGCCATATAAGCAATCAAAAGTGTCGTCGATACGGGGCAGAGGGTACACATCCTTTTTTTGTTATCTTGTTTAAATTGCGGTAATCAATGCAGAGTCGCCGTGACCCGTCCTTCTTTTTTACTAAGACGACAGGAGAAGACCAAGGACTTGACGAGGACTGGACAACCGTTGGATCGCAGTTGCAATAGACCACACCACTCGTTATGCGATCACCCGCGCCCTTCCAACCAGCACTGCTGGTGACCTAGCCAAGTTCATCTTGGAGGACGTCATATTGAAATACGGAGCACCTCGAGAACTTCTCAGCGATTGCGGACGTTCTTTCCTCTCGCGCGTGGTCTCAGAAATCCTACAATCCTGCTCCGTGCGCCACCAAGTCACCACCGCTTATCATCAACAAACAAATGGATTGACCAAACGATTGAACAGGACATTATCCGACATGCTGTCTATGTACGTCTCGTCTGATCACAGCAATTGGGACGCCGCCTTACCCTATATCACTTTTGCATATAACTCTTCACGCCACGACACAACAGGTTTTGCCCCATTTTATCTACTCTTCGGCCGTGAACCTCCCTTAATGATTGATTCCCTCCTTCCACTTCAACCAGACGCTTCCCTTACAGCATTCGCATCTGATGCAGTAAGTCGAGCAGAAGACGCCCGCCAATTATCTCGTCTACGCACACTTGATTCTCAAGAGCGCCAGTGCACTCGGTATGACAGTTCCCAGCAGCATGTTAGTTTCTCTCCCGGAGATCTGGTCCTTCTTTGGACACCGCAGCGCCATGTCGGATTGGCCGACAAGCTACAACATCGTTACATTGGACCCTACCGGATCTGCCACAAATCTAGCGACGTCACCTATGTCATAGAACCCCTCCATGAACAAAATGACGGACGCCGCAGACAGCGAGACACAGTGCACGTGCTCCGTCTAAAGCCATACATCGCACCGTCGGCCCCGTAGCTCAATGACGAGACGTCGCTTTCTTTACGAGGTGGGTAATCTTGCGAAGATGAAGGAAAAAAAAGACGGGCAATCAGGCAGGAAAAAAGAAGTGCCCGATCTCCCGATCCCTCAAGGTCGAAGCACCCACCTCATCCTTCTCCTGCAACCCTCCTTAATCTTCTGTAAATAAACCATCTTTCACCGTAACAATATATATATATATATATATATATATATATATATATCAAATTTTATGGCACGCTATATCGCAAAATCAAAATAACTCACTCCTGAGCTCAAATTTCTCATTACAGAGATTTGTAAACGTCTTTTATTTTTCATAGCCAAAAAACTGCGCTCTAAAATGCATGGATGAAAGAGACTATCAGATGTAACACTCTGGAGGACGTGGTCGTGGGCGCCTTTACCACTATCTGCACTTCTGCTGTATCCAGATATTTAGTTTATCTAACCAGTATTATAAATTAATCTGGGCTTTCGCACTTACTGCCAAGGAACCCTTTACGAAGCACTGCCGGACGCCCAATTTAACAAAAAAATATGAATAACTGATAGAAGTTTAATTCCTTTTTGTTCTAGCGCTCTAAGGACGAGCATAAAATAAAAAAAATGAGATGAAAGTGGTCAAAGTGAACACTTGCGCGAGTTTGGTAATGGCAAGGTGTAAACATATCGGCCATGGTGGAATGATGAATACCATAATATGAAGCTTCTGAGTGGGACAATTACAAACGCGGAAAACGCGAAAGAATGTTTGAAATACCAATCATCAATTGCAGGTGCTGCGCAACATAAAGTTGCAACTACAAAGCCGCGTTCACGAGGAGATTGCAAGGACAACAAACTTTGAGCACAAGGCATCAAGGGCGGCATCGAAATGTTCTAGCGGGTATCAAAATTTACTACTCTGTTTGTACCCCAACCTGTGTTGTAGGCGTTACTGAAAAAAGCAATGAAATGCGTTGCCTGTTACTTACACATAAAAATAATGGATTGCCAGTCCTACGTAACATCAAAATAAAAGGAGTGCGTCGCCGTTACCGTTACCGATAAAATGTAACGCACGTTACATTTGCGTTACTTGTTTACTTATGAATTAACACGTTTTACTGTTTTGAGCTTAAAATCATGCATAAGCGCCATATTTCAAGAAACAATATGTCCATGCAGAAAGTGAACGTAATCACTTATCCTTTTTACGGTTTCACCTAAATACTCCCCAAAAAAACACATAGAAAAGTGCAAAAAATAAAAAAAAAATTCACTTGGCTTGGCGTCTAGAAACCGGTAGAAATTAAGTGTATTTTTTTAATTGGTAAGAAAAAGTGACGAGTAACGTAAACACGTCACTCGTAATAAGTAGTGTAAGTGCGTTAACATTACTGTTTGGAAAAAAGTAATGAGTACTTTACTTCGTTACTGAAAACATTAAACGTGTTCCCGGTAACGCCGTTATATGTAACCCCGTTACTTGTAACGCGTTACCACCAACTCTGACCCCAACTGAGCACATTTCACCAATATAGTAGCTTTGATGACAGTCCTTCAATACTGAAAAACATACAGTGAAAGCTGGCGATGACTTCTTCGAGCTAACTTTGTCGCACAGTGTACATGGGCAGTACAAATGATAGGCTCGACGGAGAAAAATATCACAAAGTCACAAATTTGAAGGGCTAATCTGTCGATTCAGAAATATAGAAAACTGTTAACTTCTGATGTAGAGTTAAGGCTCGCACAGATATCTATACTCGCTGCCGAAGACAGTATAGTTGTGACGGAGGCTCCGTCAAATTATCAATACGTTTGCATATTGCTGAGCGCAAATTTAGTAGCGCCGCATTAGATCTATTTAAGGTTAGATCGCTGTGACCCTTGGATGCCGAGCAACGGAAGGGTGTAAAGCAGCTCTGAACGAAGGAGGAATCTGTAAAGTGCAGTCAAACTGCACAGATTGCAGTCAAAATGCACAGTGTAACGACCCCCTTCCCCACCTCCTCCCCTCTTTCGCTCCCGCAAAAAACAATTATAGCCTTTCTTCATTTACCGGAAAAACGAACTACGCATTGATGAACGCTCATTCAGCGCTAAAAGGAAGCTCTAGCGGTTCAAACTAGATGCCGAAGTTTCAGAACGAACCGTTATAACTGTTCTCGCCGGTTTTCACTAACTAACGCCGTTCAGCTTCATGCATTTGAAAGCTCCATCGGCCGAAATTTTACCATTAAATTGCCAGAAATTTGATTCTAACTTCTGAATAAGATAAAGGTTAGTTTTGATCCTTTGGCATCTTGAGAAGGAGCGTTTGGGGAGGTTTAGTTTAGTTTTCGGTAAAAAATACCCAATTTTGTTCTTTTTTATTTACACGCTGTACTCTATTGCCGGTATCCATAGGGCTAAGGAGATTGTCAATGTGAGCAGAGGTCTTTGTAACTTGTAGATTAAATATTGTTTCGCATATTTGTGAAGGTTTCTCACCTACATAAATGTTTCTTGAGAAGAGCGTTCGAAGACGTAGAGCTGGAATCGTATGTGTACATTTTCGCAGCAGTTCGGGGCAGAAACAGTTGTAGTTTGTGTACCTGTCTCCATCATCCTCACCTGACAGTTGGTCTTTATTATGACGACATTATTCGCGATACATCTTTTCGTAGAAACCCGATATCTTATTAGCTCCATCACTGGGAGGAAAGAATTCCTTGGACAGTTGAAAAGCAAAGGTCTGATAAAGCAGCCATACTAAAATTCTTGCGTAATTTTATATCATTATATGTGAATGGATCCGACTAGCGATTCAATACAAAATGGTAACGAATGATAATGTAAAGTGGGCACTCCATACAAACCTTTACAGATATATTTAATATTCTGCTAACCTAACTAAGGTTTACCAACAGCACAGTCCTTATGGGCCCCAAATAGCTGAGATATGAAGGTACACGAATCCAATAATGCTAATATTTCTGTCACATTACTGTTACAAAGTGGATTTTTTTCTGGGTTTTAGCTCTCAGAGAAACTTATGATTCCAAATGCGTCACCGTCAGATGCACTCAGAAACTGCAATCAAGCCTTAGTCAGCACCTCTGTTTCTTCTGGGTAGCACTATATCCGTTGTCAAAAGTTCGTCGGCGCTTTTAGCTTAGTTTCTACAGCGCTCCAGGTCCGCGCTGCTACGCAAGCACGTGGCTTCATTTTGCGTCTCATTCGCGAGGGCTCGCGAAAATATATTTTACAATTATCGTTTCAAATCTTACAAAAGCTATGCGCAGGTTTAATAACTCCCAAATGCCAGACTCCTTGTGCTGCAGTTTGCGATACGACAAGACCCTACATTTTTGAACCCAATAGCCTGCTTTAGTAGACCGCTCTTTGCATTCCAAAAAAGTTACACGATACGCGGCCGGAACATTTATGCCTGCTGTATCTTCATCGGAGATTGCCATCGGAACACGAGGACGATCTACTGATACTCCTTATTAATGTTTCATCACTCCCTTTGAGCGGATAGCCTCCGCAATCTCGAACAAGCATCCGGGCAGGAGTACGGTGATCGTTCAACGAGTCTCGCCACTTCGCTGAAGACTGTCGGTTTACAACCTCGGGGACTACACTTTGTTTCTCCTTACGATGGATCGTAGGCCACGCAAAGAGCCAATCGGCTCCGCGAACGTGCACGGGCGTCGTTCGTGACTTGATGACCTCGATGCATCGAAGAGATTGCCTTTCTGCCATCACGACTTATGCTAGAAGAATCTACGGCGCTCTGACGTTGAAATGCGTTTTCCAACGGTTTATCGTTACGAACTGGGTATGTATCCAGGGATGAGTGCTGCTCGGGGACACTGTGACGTGAGATGACGTACTCTCGGCCCTTGGGAAATTATGACAAGCAAGATATATTTTTATTATTGAACGGAAGTTGGAGGGAGGGGAGCAGAGAAGTAGTGAGCACATTTATAACGTCTTTCATCAGATGTAAGAACAAATTTGTAAAGGTCGCTGCTGACATTTCTCATTATGCTTGCCGCTCCATCAAGAGAACAAGAGCGGGGGCTTACGGGTAGCCATAGTTATGTAGCAAAGCTAATAAGTTATTTACTTTTTTGCGTCTTGTTGTTTATGTTGATGTCGTATATAAACGCACCAAAGTCAATAAATGCGATGAAGACTAAACAAATTATATTTAAATGAAGGACATGAGTTGCAGGAAAGAAATTATTAATATTGTCGATGGGAATAATTAAGTGTAATGACTAATATTCATTTAAATATTAACTGTAAAAGTGCAATTTAAAGTTTAACATCAAAAACTTCGAAATTTTGAAATTTAACATCAAGAACGGAGATATACAAATGTAATACCAGAAGCAACTGTTTAGAATCAGAAACATGTACCGTAATACCCCGAGAGACGCTCCCTTCAAAAGATAGCCCACCCCCATTTTCAGCATGATTTGCTACCTTTTCAAAAACACCGAAATATAACCCCTTTCCAGCAGGACCCTGGCCAATGGTGACCTTTGCCAAAATAGTGTTACTTAATCACGGTGGGAGATAAGCGAACATTGATACCTGTAAAGGACAGTCATCTTTGCTTTACCACCTCTTGCGACCAGAAGTTTCCAGTGTCACAAAATCTAAAAAAAATCACTTTTTTAAACATCTTTCATGGCACACCGAAAGTTAGTTTGCCCCTTACTACCATCCAATTTTCTATCGATTTTAAGTGGGCTATTCGCGCGGTATTACAGTATAGGTATATATACTGTTGTTTCTGCAAAAGAGAGTTATCAAAGAAGATGCACTGAAGATAGAAATGATTCCTTGAGAATAACCTTATTCACCGTGGCGCACGTTAGCTAGAATTTAAAGTGATACTTTCGAAATAATTACCTTCAATGCACTTTTGAAATATTCGCATCAGCTGCCCAATTTTTATTAGAGATGGGCTGCCCGTCATCAAAATATAACACATAATGTAATATTTTGTTAGAATTTATATATATTGATTCTTCTCTGCGCTAATCCTAGGTGTAGTTGATCTGTCTTGTTTACGCCCTACCAAAACTAACCAAAAAATTGTAGAGCCCATCCACTTAACGTGAAGATGGAGGAGCAGCGAAGCTGTTATCTTTACGACAAATTTACAATATCTATACAATTTACAACTATACGACATCTATACGATGTACATGTGATTGCAATGAAGACACGTACATGACTTCGTTGTTGAATTGTCTTAATTTATTTCTTAGTGACTAAAGTGGTAATTGCCTTATGGTCACTTATAGGCAAGTTCTAAACCCAATTTTTCGAGGCAGACCTCGAGGCATCGCGGAAATGAAAGAAGATAAGGTTAGATCGGCGCGTTCTGCCCTCAGCCTCATCACGAAGCACTGTTAGCTGAGTTTAGTCGGTGATTGTAGATGATAACAAGGGATCAGGACCTTACTATCTAATAATGCAAAGGATGGCTGATTCACGCGGGTCGCCCCCTTTTTTTTATACTTGGCACGATCAATCAAAACGAAGGAGCGGCGGTGAAGCCGGAGTTTTTTCGTTAACAGCCATAGACGCATTTTTTTCAGATCCTAGCGGATAACAGCTTCGCTGTAAAAAGAGCGCTCAAAGTTGTTGCGCCCGAGGACGCAGGAATGTGTGGCGAACCTTTTTTAAGGCTACGTGAATCCTATCAGCTTCCGGTGACTCGGTAATCGCTCCCGCTGGGTAGGCTGATGTCTATGCCGTGAGGAACTGCCACCGTTCTTGCACTATAGTTCCAGTACCCGCTTCTGCTTCGCGGCTTAAATTTGGGGAAAAAAAGCGCAGAAGGAAATTTAGTGGTTTGCATTTGAAAACCTACTACGGCATAATTTGAGAAAGGAAAACACCTTTAAACACGTAACGTAACGTAATAACGTTACCTTGAAAGGTAACGTAACGTAATCGATCGAAACGGAATGTATGTATCCGTGAGTGATTTAACAATATTTTTAAAAAGGTTCCAACTTTATTGAACTGATCGTTGTGAAAACGAATCGAGGTAGCCATCCATAAAAAGAGCGAGTTCACTGTTAATGGCATCAAAATTCGCTTTCTAATCTCGAAAGAGCTTGATTCCTTCCGAGGGAGTAACTACAGGTAAATTTACGTTACCTTGAAAAGGCTTTTTAACATAAAACCACACGCATATTTTGTTCCGCTAAGCCCTCGGTCGACGAACAATGCTAGACAGCGTAACATCTTGCAGCTGAAGTATTTCAAAAAGTGGTTGATGAAGCAAAGCCCTATTTTTTTATAATTACGTTATCATCCATGTTGTTAAATGATGCATGCCAATCTTTAAAAAAAATGTTATTCGCACTTGCATCATTTCTTTGGAGATTGCGGACACTGGCGAGATCAAATGACCAGCAATGTGTCTTTTGTTTTGAGTCACGGGTATTATAAATAATTTCCGGTGCCGGTCACCTTTCGTAGAACCGAATTCCCAGCCGACGACATCATGGCAATATCTCCCACTATTATCGATCGCAAATGAATTGCTAGCAATATTGAAAACATTAAAGTGTATTCTACAGTAGAAATTTATAATATAAAAAAGTGTTGAAGAATGCTAAATTAAATCCTAGTATCATTTTACCCCAAAAAAATATTTCATTCGCATAAACAGGTTGTGCTACCAGTAGATTCGACATTTGAAAAGGTGATTCCCGTTCATAAAGGTCAAGATAATCATAGTCTTCTTAAATTTCGTCCCATCTCTTTAAGCTGTCTTCCATGGAAAATCCTAGAGAATATAATTTATTCTCACCTGATCATTTGTGTGGACTCGAATTCGTTTTTAACACTTAGCAACGTGGTCTTTGAATATAATATTCATGTGAAACCCAGCTTCCCATCTTTACCCACAATCTTCACGCCCCTTTTGACCGGGGTTCAGAATCTAACTTTGTAAATTTTTCAAAAGATTTTATGTTTTCTCGCGTACTTCTTTATAACTTTCATAGCCTTAACGTACGCCCGTACGTTCTCGCGTTAATATAATTATTTCTGACTTACCGTATTTATTTGTTAACGCCAGCGGAACCAATTATTCATCTTCACGTTTATAACTCCGGGGTCCCACAAGTTTCAGTGCTACGTCCACTTTTCTTTCTTATTTATATTGATTCTTCCTACCCGTGTCTTCTATTTTATGAGCCTTTTGGGTGACGACTGCATTTTATACGAAAAACTAATGAATAACAATTCGGACATACAAAGTTAACAAATGATGTTATGGCTGGTATATGGAACTTAACATCTCTAAAAATAAATACATAAGATTATCTCGTCAATTTAACGCTTGCCGTTCCCCCTTGATCAATAATTTGGTCCTCCTTAGTTGACCTATAAGCATTTCGGTGCTCGCATAATTATTGATATTTCCTGGAAAACTCAAGTCGACTACGTCACTATCAACGATAATTAAAAATTGGGTTACATCAATTGGATTTTCCCTTGCCCCCGATTTATTATAACTTCTAATTTATAAAACAATATTTTGAACTAAACTTGAATATGCAGCTTCAATTTTCAATCTTCACACGCGCCAGCAAGCTTGTTAAGTGTGAAGAAGAGGTTTACTCGATCCTTCTGAGCTGAAGGGTCCAGTATATTGGCCAAACCGGCTGATGTGTCAACCACGGACTCAGAGAAAATAACATCGATGATTCAACGGCGTCCGACAAGTGTTATCGCCCATCGTTATTCATGATTGTTTTTATTTATTTGTTTGTGAATACTGTTCACCTCAAGTACGGGGCTTTAGCAGGTGTGGGGTATAGTAGAACACTGAAGCATACAACATCAGGACTACAATACAGTACACATTCAGCGACATATACTTAAAATAAAAGGGCTGAATTTGCTCAAACATTCAATATATTATCTAGCACTGAACAAAATGAATTCTCAGCAGTCGAAATCTACTACTTAGCAAAAATATTATAATTACTATTTATCAGTCCAAATCACACATATTCAGAAGGGCGCTCTCAAATTCGTCTAAACAGTCCAATGACAAATTATTTTGTGGGAGATTATTCCGGTCTTTAACAGTTCTAGGGAAAAAAGAAAACTTATAAGCGTTAATGTTACATTTGGGCACTGCAATCTGATTAGTGCTAACGTATCTAAATTCTCACGATGCGCGATGTGTAATTCTAGAATCCTGGCTAATGTTATACAGGTGATGAGAAAACATATTGAAAAACTTTAGTCGAGCAATTTTTTGACGGACGGAAAGTAAGGGGAGATGGAGGCTGTTCAGCAGATCTGTGACAGAATCAAGTGGCTTGCATTTGGATCGAATAAATCGCACCGCCTTCCTCTGAACGTTTTCGAGTTCGCTAATGTCATGTTTTCTATAGGTAGTGATGGCCTGTAGCTGAGCCGGTTGGTTATCCGTGCTTACTAATTACCAGCTGAACGTTAGGAAAAGCGACAGAGAGAGAAAGATACACACTGCTGGACTATCAACCCTTTTAATGAACTTCCTTTTCCTCAACCTCATCCTAAAAGGGTAGCTTCTTCTTCTTCAGTCAGAGCTTAGACAGAAACTTCCTTTTTCTCCCCACGAACCGTGGAGTTTTCCTCTTCTTCGACTTTCGGATCTTGCAAAACTTCCTTCTTTTTGTCTTTTATACTTCCGGCAGTGTCACCCTCGTTTTACTTGGTCGTATCTTGGAGTCAAAAGTTCTATAGGTCTATGTGGTTCTATGTTGATCGGTCGGATCTTGGAGTTCTATAGGTGTCCCATACCGATACAGCGTAGTCCAAGAAGGGCCTAATATGCGTTGTGTAGGCCATTAACTTCACTTTAGGAGGAGCACTGTTCCGATTCCGTCTTAAAAACCAAAGCATGTTCATTGCTTTGTGACACATTTCATTTATGTGCTTACTCCAACTTAAGTCTTTAGAAAGTGTCACACCCAAGTTTTTAAAACTATCAACTTCAACCATAGGACTCCCATCAAGCTCGTAAGTAAAAGAAAGAACATTCTTAGTTTTGTTTGTTATTCGTGCAAACACTGTTTTTTGTGTTATTATTTTCATCTTCCATTTTGAGCACCAATCCTGAATAGACCCAAGCGATGCGCTTAGTCTGCGCTGGCCGCTTTCCTCCCTGATTTTTGAATATACCAGACAATCATCCGCAAATAACCGCACAGTAACCTCTTGGTTTATTTTCGTCGCAATATCATTAATGTAAATTAAAAATAATACCGCCCAGAGTACTGACCCCTGGGGGACGCCTGAGGGCACTTAAGATACAATTGTACAGTCACAGTTAACTTCTACATACTGCACCCGATTAGACAAATATGCCCTGATCTACAATATCACGCTAAGATTACACCATGCAAAGAAAGTTTATGAAGTAGTTCAGTGTGGGGTACTTTATCAAACGCCTTAGAAAGGTCAAGGCCAATCGCATCAATCTGTCCTCTCTCATTAGAAGAAGCGGCAAAATCGTCAAATGTTTCTATGAGTTGCGTGACCGTCGATAGTTGTTGGCGAAACCCATGTTGGTTAGAATTAAAAGTGTTAGAGGATTCAAAATAATTGTATAATGCTTTAGAATAGTATGCTGAAATAATTTGCATACTATGCACGTTAAGGATACGGGGCGGTAGTTTTCAATATTATGCTTACTTCCTTTTTTAAGAATTGGTACGACCCTCGCACTGCGCCATTCCGGGGTACATGGTGTAGTTTTAGTGATGTTTGAAAAATAATAGTAAGATATCTTTAAACCTATTCTGCATATCTTTTTAAAAACTCGTTTGGTATTTTGTCTGGCCCGGTTTATTTTTTTACGTCTAAGTTTATTAGTAATGAAAAGACTCCCTCTTCAGTGATTATTATATCCCCCATAGTACTACTTGTCGCACTGAAGCTCAAGTACTCTGCAGCACCGTCTGTATTAACAAACACACTATAGAAAAAGTTATTAACCCTATTGGCGATATCTTTTTGATCGGACACATTTTCATTGTTTTCAATGATATATTATAATCGTTCTTTCCGAGGTTTTAAGTGACGCCAAAATTTGTCCGGTGAATTTCTCATAAAATTCGATAGGGTTTCAAAAAAATAACGTCCCTTCGCTGAACTCAGATTTTGCTTTAAAAGACATGAAAGCTCTAGGAACTCGTTCTAGTTTTCCTTTCTTTTTATTTTTGCGTTTGCGTTTATTTTGCGTTTTATTTTACGCTTGAGTTGTACGATCTCTCGGGTTACCGGATTAGATTTTTTTATTTATTTCTTCCGTTTGGGTATAAAATGTTCTAAGCATTAGGTAACAATGCGTTTAAATTCAGCCCATAAAAAAACCACGTCACTTGTACCATCGAAAGTTGACAACCGAGAAATGACAGATCGAAGTATTCTAGCACACTTTCGTTGTCCGCTTTAGAAAAATTATACACTTGGATAGAATACTTTGTTTGTTTGCATATTTTAGCAGTTTTTAAACATGAAAATACTAATTTATGATCAGAGATACCCTCGTTAACAGACACTTCATACTCGAGTACATGACTACTTAGAAATATTAAATCTAATAACGAGCAGAAGTTTCCAACTTCACGAGTGAAACCCGATATAACTTGCGTCAGACAATTGTTACATGCAATATCAAGAAGTTCGCTATTAATTACATCCACATGTCCTGCATCAAACACATCCCAATTAATTTCAGGCAAGTTAAAATCCCCAGCAATAATTAGTCTGGTTCCGAGCCCACTGTTAGTATTAAGGTAATCGTGTAGTGCTTCCAAGACTAAATTAGGAGCATCCGGGGGCCTATAAAATGCACAGACGACGTAGTGCGTATTATAAAAGTTCATTTTGCACCATATACATTCAACTTCCTGAATGTCTTTCATTACTACATACTATATATTAGTCTTAAGAATCAATGCTACGCCACCTCCTCTCGTTTTCCTATCTTTTCTTACCATCTTATACCCTGGTGGCAGTAACTCTTCATCACCTAATTCTGGGTGTAACCATGTTTCTGTTACTACGACAACATGGAAGTTATAAAGCATTAGTGCCTGCTCGAGTTTAATAACTGTATTAGCTAAATTGCGCGCGTTTAGATTTATGACACGTAATTCCGCGTTTTTTTTTTCTTCCCGCGAGTCACCCTTCATTATTATCGGATCTATTCCTTTTAAGTTTGACACCGCAGTTATCCTCGTCATGCCACGAGTAGAAATCATCGTTTATCTTAATCTTATCTCCAACGAGTTTTACCCGCGCGCCATCATCAATCCCTGCTCTCGCACTTTCCCAGAGCATCTTTCGTCAGGTTATCGTGGTTTGTGAAAAGTCGTCTGAAATAGATATTCCTGAGCCCCTCAATTTTTCGCAGTTGCTAAAGATGTCTATTTTTTCATTGAAGTCTGCAAAGTTCATGATTACTGCCGACTTTTGTTGGGTTGCTTCCGTCCAATTGTGTGCATTCGTACGATCGACTTCACTGTAACTCCAAGGCGGTTTCGGAAAACATCTGTGACTACTTTCGATTTTAAATCTTCATTTTTTTCGTCTTGGTTCTAAGCGATACCGAAAATTGCCAAGTTGCTTCTTCGACTACGACCTTCTTCTAGGTCGACAAGTTTCTCCTGATGGCTTTGAATGGTCGCATTCAACTTCTTGACGGTATCTTCAAGCCTACTGACTTTGGTGTGATGGTTCTTGACAGAAGTTTCAAGTTTTTAATGTTTCTTGTGAGTTCGTCCATTCTTTTATGGAAGCTAGTTTGGTTTTCTTTAATTTCTATAATGTCAACGCTTATTCTTTTTTGGTTTCTAGCATCTCGGTCATCATTTTTTCAGTCCTTGTTTCTGGGCCCGGGTTCAGCTCGACATCACCCGATAAAAGGAGCATCATCATTTGACAGCAATGCAAGACACAACCGTAAAACCCCTTGGGGCACGGCAGTACAATGAGGTATCGATTATCACTTCTACGAGTTAAGTGTGTTTCAGTACTAACCTGAATGGTAAATAACAGTAGCATATCAACCGGCGTGATTGTTGCAAAGTTGCCGCGCCCACTGACGCTTCTCGCGTCTGGTACAGTTCTTATAACAGCAGAGCCGTCGTCCCACAATGCCGTCGGTGCCACATCATGCCAGGGCGATGTTCCGCTGACGAAGACCGGTGCTGATATGGTGCCTTCGCTGAATCCTATGTTCTTTCGGTTTGCTTTTGCCGCCGACAAAGAGCACTGGCCCTACAACAGCAGCACCTCAATGGTAAATAACAGTGGCATATCAACCGACGTGATCCTTGCAAAGTTGCCATGCCCACTACACATGTAATGATCGCCCAACTTTAGTTCGCGACACTAGAATTCTTGGGGGTCACAAGACCAGGCTTGGCAGGAAACTCGTTGAGCCATTTGAGATGGCTGCAGTCTGCCACGATATTTCTGCTCCATCACTCTCACCGACGAAGAAAGAAGTTGAATTCCTTTATCTTGAACTTAACAGACTCTATAACATATCGACGTGGTGCTACGGTTATAACTGACAACCGACGTTGCGCTTCTGCGGCTGGTGGACTCTGTAGACCACTGGGAGCTATGCCTCGAGCTTCCGAATGTTGTGCAGACGTGATTGCCCGGTTGGCGGCGTCCACCTCAGGTGCATGAGCCAACGCAGATCGAAGTGTGCATGGACGTGTAAGTCTTACAAAACGCCAGGTTTTACCAAAAGCTGAATTCAATGCAGAAGTTTTTTGTTTTAATTTTTTGTAAGGCGCTGAACCAGTCGAAGCGGAATTGACTTTTTTCGCGACGGTAGGCTACGCCGAGTAAAAGATGTGAGATCTTGATGCGATTTCAATGGAGATTGTGTCACTTATTGAGTCGCCTACTCCAACGTCGAGGATTTAAAAATAAGTACAGAGCTCAGCGGGTCGGCCGCCTATTTTCTATATTTGTTTGCACCGTTCAAGGCACCAATCAACTCCAAAAAAGTGTTACCTAATAGATATATAGTAGCAAAATGATTTCAAAAAGGCTTCCTCTTTCTCTCTTTGTAGCCGCTTACAAAATCAAGGTACCTTAAAGAATATTACAGAGTATTTATTTGTTTATTTATTTATTTATTTATTTATTTATTCAAGGTACCTCGCTGCGCCTATGAAGGCATCATAGCGAGGGGAGGGGGAAGCGAGTACAGATGAGCAAAAGGTTCAAAAACAAAAGCATATGACATGAACAAGCCACAAAAATATTAATAATTACATGTTTCTGGGAGAGAGGCACGATCAACAAGACATCAAAAACAATCTGAAAGGTCACTATTTAATATTCTATTGACGAACAAGGAGTTCTTGAACACTTCCGTTCTGCACACGTACTCTCTCACTTTTTTTGAGTGGCCTCTCCTTCCTGATGTAAAGTGGGCAGGCAGCATATAGTTGTTTTTATTTAAACCAAGGTAGCTATGAAAAATGCTATGATGGAATTTCAATCGCCTGGAACGCCTTCTGTGGGCCAATGAGATCAAACCCAATTATCTTCTCAGATCGCTAACACTTGATCTAAAATTGTAGTTTCCTGTTATAAACGAGGCTGCTCTGTTTTGAACTTTTTTCTAGTTGGTTTACAAGATATGCCTGACTAGGGTCCCAGGAGACACTGACGTACTTTAAGATCAGTCTAATGTATGTTAGGTATAACGTCAATTTAGTGTTTTATAAACAATCTTTAAAATTGCGTTTTACAATGTTAAGCATGCGAGTTTATTTTGCAGTTATGCTGTCTACGTGTCCTTTCCAGGTAGAGTTTTCCGAAAGGTATACACCAAGGTATTTTACGTTTAAATACGGTTGCTAGAGAATTTACGCTGATGTTATATGTGAAGACGACAGGTCTACTCTTACGCGTGAAACACCCATGATTACACTTTTCCGTGTTTAGTTTCATGCCCCATGTATCACACCACGCAGAGATATGGGAGATATCATCTTGTAATGCACAGCAATCTGCGATGTCACAGACTTCGGAGTATACAACACAGTCATCTGCTAAAGCCTTATTCTGGAATTCAATGATTTGGTAATATCGTTAATAAAACTAAAAAAAAAAAAAAGTGGACCCAGCACCGACTCTTGTGGTACTCCGGAAGTAACCGCTATATCGCCCGACTGTTTGCCTTTGATTAAAACGGATTGCTTTCTCTGGTGCAAATAATTGGTTATCTATGCAAGAACGTTACTCGGTAAATTTAATCTTGAACGTTTATGGATGATAAGGACATGAGATACTGTAACAAATGTTTTCTTTTTAAATCAAGAAATATGCAATCTACTTGAAACCTATTATCCAATGAGTATGCCAGGTCATGATGAAGTTCAACCAGCTGTGTCTCGCATGAATAACCTTTCCTGAAGCCATGTTGCGCAGGAGTGAGATAGCTGTTTCTTTATAAGCGATCGAAGATATCGGTGTATATTATATGTTCCATAAGTTTAGAGCAGGTACAGCGAAGGGAAAGGGGTCTATCGTTTTGAATAACATTCTTTGAACCATCCTTCTGTATTGGTACGATATTTGCTTTTTTCCATTCACCAGAAAGCCTTCCACTAGAGAGCGATTTTTTAAACAAGCCTTCCGAATATGATGAAATGATCGAGGAACATTCAGTGAGAATTCGGTTGGGTATGCGATTGGGACCGCCTGCTTTCTCAGTTTTTATTCCGTTAACCATTTTTAAGATACTGTCAAAAGAAATATAAATTTCGTCCATACTTTCTAACAACATATCAGGAGAAGGCGGGTACTCATTAGGAACTGCGATCGAAAATACAGACTGGAAGTACCTATTTCGCTTTTTTAGATGCGGAGCATCTCTTGCTCGGGTCTATGTCCCGCGGCGTCGGCGTTGTAGTCGGCACTCGAACTACGCACGCGCAGCTCTCCTCCTTCCCTCTCTCCAACAGCTGCGCGTTACTCTCTCCGCTCTCTCTCTCTACCAGCTGCGTGCACTGCGCGTGCGTTCGCTTCTCTTCACACCACGCGCGCACGTGCAACTCTCCTCCTCTAGTCTCCTCTCCTTCAAGTGTGAAAAAAAATAAACGGCGAGCGGCGAGCGTTCCAAGTTTCTCTGCCGCGAGCCGCGACGAAGGCTCGAGTAGGGGGTAACGCTAGGGCAGTCGGTGGCGCCATCTCTCGACGTCAGCACGCAACTGACTCTTTCCTCGGAACCAACACGATGCTCCGCATCACCCCATGGCTCCCCTCTGGAAGATGTTGTAATTTCTTCCTCTTGCGCAACTTAGTCCGCAGTTAGCAGTTGGGGGAATTCCGAGTGAGACTTTATTTTTTGACCTTATATATTTCCAGAGCTATTTTTTCTTTATCAGTTTATCATTTAAATACTCTTGAAATCCGAGTTCTTTACATAAGACCGTTAGTTGTGGAAGAGAGGCAGAGTCGTTTTTTTACGGTATTTAAAGTATGCTCACATTCTCCTTTTGTCAACGAGCATAGTTCGGTGTTCATCCACGGTTTGTCTTTACGTCGATTGGAACTTAACACCTTGGTAGGGACGAATACTTCAACTAAATAATTAACTTTATTTTTAAACAAGATTCCAAAAAGTTTGAACATCAAAGTGGTGGCAGAGCTCTCTAAACTCGGACAAATAATTACAGAGATCATTTGAGATGCCCTCATAATTACCGCGGCCATACAGAAAAACGTTTATGGGTGGGTTCGACCCTTTATTTTCGCACCTGCTCGTTATACCTCCAACTATAATTTTGTGATCGCTAATCAGAGGAATCCTAGAGAAAGCAGATATAAAACTTTTATTATTACTAAGCAGAAAGTCCAACGTGCTGTCCCTCGTTTTACCTAGCCTTGTCGGTAATGGCACATTCTGATAGAGATCAAAACTTGAAACAAAATTGAGAAAGCTTCCGTACGCCGAACAAGTATTCGGCGTCATGGGTTGACCGTCTGCCCACTCCACATACGGAAAGTGCAAATCACCACCGAGCACAAGGTCGCCATAATCGATGGATGACAATATATCGAAAAGAAGAAACATTGCAGCTTCATCTGAACCTGTGAAATCAGAATGATTGAACTAGGGAGGCTAATGATATCATTAAGTGATATCATTTCATCCCAAAAATAAAACAAAACGGCCGTCATAGCTTTTTGAGAAGAAGCAATATAAAGCTAACAAACTCTTTTTGGGGGTCGCTATAATTATCTATAGATACAATATATTAAATTTCCTCAAACTATCGTGTCAATATATGTTTGTTGGGACAAAGTAAGCGTCTATAACGCGAAACAAAAACAAAAAAACAAGCCGGTTTTAAGAGGCACGCTCAGTGTAGTTTTACACATTCGCACGATATCATAATCACGTCACCGTCACCATACTCAATTCACAAAACTCAGCTCACATCTGTAACCTCATTCAATTATCTTGGCTTTCACATTACTTCTAACCTATCCCAGAAAACGCATTCTGATTATGTTATCAGTAACGATACTTTGTTGCATGGATATTTAAAAAGAAAATTTTCCTTAACCCCTATGTCATTAAAACGTCTTCTGTACGAAACTTTAATACGTTGAGAGCTCGAATATCCCGCAGCAATCTGGGATTCCGGTCAATCAACGCTTGTAATAAACATTGAAGCCCTGCAAAATCGCGCCGCACGTTTCATAGTCTGTAACTATCATCACACCGCAAGTGTTCCAGCTATGAATACCACGCTGTCCCTGCCTCTTCTATCCTCATGCCCTAAGATATATTGTTTACGCATCTCCAATAAAAGTCATCATTTCAACGCGTCTCTGAAAGACAAACTATTCATTAGCCTCTCTTTCATTTCTTCGCGCATCGGTCAGAGATTTAAAGTTGGCATTCCTCATCGGGAAAATTCAGCTTACATAAACCCTTTTATCCCTAGAACGTAATATGAATGGAACCACCTTCCCACATTATTAGTAACTATTCCAACAAATGTTTTATATAGAAAGCACGAAATATACTAACTTCTGCTAACTTCTAACCAAGTTGCCTCGGTTGTTTAAATTTTTTACTTAACCAATATTATATCCCCCCATCCTCTGCAATGCCCCTGGGCGCCGAGGGTATCCAAATAAATAAATAAATAAATAAATAATTGCAATGGACCTTCCCCGAACACCCAAAAGTGCTCGCGGCATGGCGGTGAAACCCACATCTTCCAGTCATCGGTGCCAATGAACGTGCCGTACATCGGATCGCCGTAATGCACCGAGAAATCGGTGACGGCGAGGAAAGTTTTTAGAAAACTATTCGGCTTCACCTTAGTCTCCGCAATACCCCGTAAAATACAATATGTACGCTCCCCCATGAGCATCATAGCGCAGCCTAGCTTCTCCGCAGTATCGCTGCCAGCGTGTCTCGCAACGTCCCAAAGCGAGCTTAACGCTAGCACACCCTGACAGCAAGACGAAGGCGTGCTCCTCTTTAGGGTGTGCTCAACTTGAGCTTCAGCGTCTTGCACAGTCCTCTTCATCTACGTGGTATTATCTTTGGCAAGAAAGTCGTCTGCTCCTTGCGCACGAGTTGCAGTGACGTCAGAACGACGACGATCTCGGAATGGCTTCGAATAAAAGGAGAGTCGGTAGACCTCGATGCTAGATGACACTAGATATTTATTTTTGATGATCAGCCAATAAGGGCTCGGCCTTCCGACATCCTCGCAACCCTCTGTGCAAGAAGGGGACGAACGTCCGCTTCGCATTCGTCTCAGCCACACCACTATCGACTCGCGGCTGGTGCGTGCGCTCTTCGCGCCCTTCATGAAAGCCTCGTTCAGACCGGACTGTTTGCCCTCGCGAGAGAAGTAGTCAATTCCGGGGGACGCTTCGGATCGTCGAGTGTTCGGCTTGCTAGAATGAAAGAGCCAGCGTACAAAGGCAGCACAGTGAATGTTAGTTGGCGCCGCACAAGATGAAGTGCCTTCGATCGCGGGCCCCCTTTACAGCTGCATACTGTTGGCATCATCTGAGCCATCAGCAGTATACCTTTGTATTTATTCTTTGTGCGGGAGCGTATTACATGTTTTATTCGGTAGAAAGGAATACGTCGGGGCGTTCAATCTGCGAGACGCAACACAGCATATTCATCACGCATTTTTGAAGCTTTTCTCTCTTTGGCGCTGGAAGGCCAGAAAGTGGAAGTTGTTTTTTTTTGCCTTTCGCATCCGCTTACTTTGCCTCGTATCGGTTGATCATAAAGTAGTTTTTCTTTTTTTTTAATCCGTCAGGGGCACTGTACCGCTCACAAGCAATTAGAGAACCCAGCTCTAAATTATTTCTGAGCTGGTTTAAAATTTTCGCTTAAAAGGATCTTATCGAACGTAGGAACACGGAGAAAAATGTTTTTACGGAAAATCATAATATTTTATGAGTTATAAGCGAATTTAAGTTACAAAAAGAAACAAAACATTTTTGCTCTGTTAAACAATAAAAAAAAAGATGCTTGGAGGGTTGGAGCGAAGAGGCTGGCCAATTGACTGCGTGTTAGGCTCAAAGCTGCCGCGCCCTGGACGTGCACGCCTCGACGCCTCCTCGCTAAGACCACTTGCATGATCGTAGGATCAGGATCTGAACGGGATCGGCGTGGCGTTATCAATGGACCCGGGCTGTTTATGCTTCGTCGTCGGCGAACCCAACGTGCGCCAGTGTAGAATAATGCTTGTCGACCACTTCACCACGCCCTCTCATGAATTTGAGTGTGGTGTTGTGATCTTCGGGAAAGAGATTTCCACCACGATAGCCTTAAGAAAAAAGATACTGGTGATAGCGAGTGCAAATAGGAATTTATTTACAAAAAAAAAAAAAAAACAACGTCAAACAAACCTTTTCGGCAAAAAAAAACCCTTACACTGTTGGGTTTGTCTAAGCATCTGCCAGCCGGCTTCGATGAATTTGATGAACTTGCGTGTCGCAGGACTTACTCACTTACGTATAAAATCGAAGGGAGCGGAGGGTCGAATAAATTACGCCTTTTACGCGTCCGAAATTGTAGCGCACTGCAAATAAACATTCCGGACTTCAACTTTGATTTCATCGGGCATCGTTTCTACCCTTGACATTTGTTGTTTCGAAAGGGAACGGCTGCTCGCGAGGTACGACTAGAACATGATCATACATATCCATACACTGTGGTAGGGTTGCCTTGCTGCATGCCCATCAGGGAGGAACAACACGAAGCCGGGGTTTCCAATACAAGAAACTACATTTATTAAAATAACATCAACGAGTTGTTAGTAATTAAGTATAACAATCTATAACATGAGACCTACGCCTCGCCGTGCCCTCGGTCCGTCTCCCCCCCCCCTGTAGACGTGTCCCACTCTTTTATAGCCTGGCGCGCCTGTTCCTTCGTGCGCTCTTGAACGCCCCAGACGTTCTTTTCCTCCGGGTGGTCAGCAGCGGCCTCTGGTCGTGGTGGCCGACCCTCGCTCCCACACTCCCCCCCCCCCCCCTTAAGTGTCTGGCATATCAATGACAGTGTCGTCGTGGTGGTCGTCGCTGGGAGGGGGTCGTCGCAGAAGGTCTGGCCGGCGGCGCTGTACTAGCGCTATGGCGCGCTCCAAGTCGCGGTCGCCGAGGCGGTTGATTCGGGCGATGCGCTCCGCGTCAGCCCGCTCCCCATGCAGGGCCCCTCGGAGGTGGGCCGCCCGGCATATTTCAGGAACCCCGCAAAGTGGGCAGAGGAGGCGCATCTCCTCCGACGTGTAGTGCGCGGCCGGCTCTGTTGGGTGGCGCTCCTCCAATGTCTGGCCCCGGAACGGTTCCGGTACTGCCTGGGAGGGGCCGGCGCGCTCTGGCCGGGGTTGGTCATCCCAGCTCAGATCCGAAGCCCAGCCTCGGGAGATGTCCTCGACGAGGACGGTCCAGGTAGCGGCCGTCCTTTGCGGCCGTTCCCGGCATCGCCGGCAGAGGCCGCTCCCGGTGTGCCTGGCCCGTCTCGCCCACTGGCCGCGATTCCGTGGGGTGGGCCTCGCCGGTTGCCGCCCCCGGTGACTGGAGCCGCCACGTGCCCTGGGACCGTGGCGTCCAGATGCCCGGGATCGGTAGTGGTGTTGCCCGTGATCCATCTTCGTGGATCAAAACGAGCAATTGCCATGGGTTACTCTCATGTGTAACCCCTGGCTCTATATTGCATAAAAAAAAGAATAAAGGATCTGGGGTGGGCACACAATCGCGCAATATTTCCCCCCCTCAGAAAGGCGATCAGATCCGTGGGATGATATACGATCGAGGTACAACGCTCGAAACCCGAAAAAAAGAAAGAAAAAAAAAGGAAGAATCTTGTCCACCGCTCTACAGCTTCTCTCAGCCGTCACCGACGTCGCAGGTTGTAGCGCCTGTGTGGCGGCGAGGGGGGGTCCGGGACCGGGCCGTCGTCGGCATCGGTCCGATCCTGCGAAAAACCATCTTCCGGGACGTGGAATTGTTTAAGGTCGGTGACATGAGTTGGTCCTGTGGACTCACCACTGAAATGGTGAATTAGTGTGTATGTAAGCGGGGAAAGCTTTTTGCCTACACGAAATGGACCATCCCACCTGTTGGCCAGTGAGGCCGTGAAGCCCTTTGCCGCGTCACTCAGGGGGTGAGTGCGCCGGAGCACCAAGTCTCCCACCTCGAACTGCAGGTCTCGGCGTCCCTGGTTGTACTGGTCAGATTGCTGCAGTCTGGCAACGTCAAGGTTCTCCCGGGCTTCCTTGAGGTTGATAGTGAAACGCTTTCGCAGGTCGTCTGCGAACTTTGTGTAGTTGCGGTCCTGTGCCCTGGGCTCTGTCGAACGGAGAGTGTTAGTAAGAGGAAAGGCAAGCTCTCTGCCAAAATTTAGCTGGGCAGGGGTGAGCCCGGTTGACCGGTTAACCGTGGTGCGGGTGGCGAAGGCCATTTCTGGGAGCTTCGCATCCCAGTCTTTGTGACGCTCCGTATGCGCAACAAGCATCATCTTAAGGTTTCGATTTACCCTTTCGGTTATATTTGCCTGTGGATGATACGGCGAAGTCCGTTTATGTTCAATTCCCAGAACCGCGTATGCATCGACAAACACTTTGCTCGTAAAATACGACGCATTATCCGAAATTAGGCTTGCCGGGAAACCAAAACGCGCGAAAACTTGAAGTAGGCAGTCCCATATTTTCGGCGAGTCCAACTTTCGTAAAGGGAACAGCTCCACCCACTTGGTGAAATGGTCTGTTACTACGAGCAAGTACTGGTTTCCGCGTGGGCTACGTGGAAATGGACCCATGACGTCACAGCAACAGATCTGCCAAGGGCTCTGGCTTGCGATCGGTTGCATGAAACCTGGGGGTTGACCACCACGTGGTTTCGCTTTCTGGCATGACTGGCAACTACGCGCATACCTCAGTACATCTTGCCGCATGCCGGGCCACGTCGCAATCTGGGACAACTTATCGTAAGTTTTGCTCCCACTGCTGTGTCCGGCTAAGGCAGAGCTGTGCATGTATCTGATGAAGGACTTACGTAACTTCCGAGGTATCACTGTTCGAAACGGAGAACTGCTCAGATCGTCATCAGCCTGAGGGATGTAGCGCAACAGGAGTCCGTCACTGCTCAGTAAGTAAGAGTCGAACTGTTCATCACCCTTGGTGTTGAGTGGGCTGGACTCTGCCAGCCAGGCAGTCACTTGTTGGCACAACCCATCGTCGTGCTGGGCCTTGAGAAGATCCTCTCTTGAGACCAATGTTCCCCACCGTAAGTCAGGTGGTCCCTGTGCTGTATTAACGACCGCAACCAGACCTGGAACTTCCTGCACGTGCTCCTCAGGAAGGGGGGCGCGGGAAAGTGCATCAGCAATTTGGTTTGTAGCACCCGGCCTGTACACAATAGTGTAATCGTATTGTTGCAGCGTAAGTGCCCAACGAGCGAGGCGACCAGCGGGGTTCTGAAGTCTTTTCAGCCATGACAACGCTAAATAATCGCATTGAATTTGGAATGTTGCGCCATCCAAATGCATGTCGAATCGCTTTAACGCATACACTATGGCTAAGCATTCCCTTTCTGCAACACTGTAGTTACGCTGTGCGGAATTGAGGGTCTGACTTGCGAAAGCAACCGGGCGAAGTATACCGTCATGTTCCTGCAGTAAAACAGCTCCGACGCCGCAATCGCTTGCATCTGTCTGCAAAACGAATGGTTGGTTTAGGTCGGGAAGTTGCAAACACGCGTTTTCTGTCACTGCCTTTGATAAGGCTATAAATGCGCTTTGTTGCTGTTCGCTCCAACACCATTTGACGCCTTTTCGAAGGAGGTGATTAAGCGGCTGAGAAATCTCGGAGCAGTAAGGAATGAAATCCCTATAGAATGCAATCATTCCGAGATATCGCTGTAAACTTTTCACGTCACTACATTTATTAAAATAACATCAACGAGTTGTTAGTAATTAAGTATAACAATGTATAACATGAGACCTACGCCTCGCCGTGAACTCGGTCCGTCTCCCCCTCCTGTGGGCGTGTCCCACTCTTTTATAGCCTGGCGCGCCTGTTCCTTCGTGCGCTCTTGAACGCCCCAGACGTTCTTTTCCTCCGGGTGGTCAGCAGCGGCCTCTGGTCGTGGTGGCCGACCCTCGCTCCCACAACACGAGGTTGTCCTGAATTCCAATGTACTCTTTATTTGTTTCGGTATCGAGCTTCATGCTTCGGCTGGCACCCCCGTGAAAGTGCGTCCCGCTCGTTAGCCCTACGAAGCTTCTCAGAGTAACGCGTAGAGTCGCCCACGCACAGTGGTCGTCAAACTTAGATGGAACACTTGTGGAATATTCAATGCAGAACAGAAATAAAATATAAGAGAACTGACAATATTTAAGTGAACTGAAGGTATGCTAAGGACATAGTGGGACACAAAAAGAAATAGCTTCGGTCTAGCGCCAGCTATGTACGCACACATAAAAAAAATAAAATAAACAAGCCAAGTTTAAGCTTAGCATGTGTTCCAGATACGCTTGATCCGCACTGTACATATTCGCCCAATCGAGAGCACGGACTTGCACACGAACACAAACAGGGGCAAAAAACGAACGGCGAGTAGAGCATATGATGTACGGTGAATTCAAGTCGCGCAAATAAGCGTCGCGCACAAACTCCGACTAGCCCGACATCCTGACTGACGTCGCGCACACGTTCCGACTAGCCCGCCGCTCCCGCGCGAGGGCTAGCGCAGCTGCGTAAATATAGTACGCAGGCGCGCCGGCTGGTTTGGCTGGTATCCCCGCTGGGAGGCGGGTGTGTCGTGTTTTTTTTCCGTATTTCTATGGTCCCTAGAAACCGCTGCCGCTGCTCCCCGTCATTTAAAGGAGGGCGCTGAGCGCGGCTGAGCGGCGTGTGACGACGACATCGGCTCCCGCTTCGACGAGTCAAATTGTGCGTCTAATTTGCTTAATTGTGGACAAATTTAGTATCAACGTGTTTGCGAGTGGGAGAGCTACAAGTGGACACCGGACTCTTGACCATCGGACCAGGACTTTTTGAACTTCGGCGACTTTGTAATCCGGGCGCGGCCGCGGGCCGATAAGCCTAACCGGTGACCACGCCGGCGAGGTGCCTCTCCGAGGCGAAGATGGACACCAACGTCATTTCCAGCGCGGGAAATAAGGTCTTCGAGGTTCCAGGCATGGATTTGGACCCGGACGACTGCGCAGGAAGGTTACAAGTAAGAATCGGCAAGCAAAACGAGTCGAAAATTCCTATATCGAGTGTCCATGTGGCACGTAAAGCGTCGGCGAAAGCCACGAGGGCCGCTAGAATGCCAAGCATCTTGCCGAAGGAGGAAACTAAGGTCATTGTACGTCCGCGCGGAGGATTGGATCTAGCCAAAACTCCGATAGTGAACGTGATTTCGGCAATTAGGACGGCGGCCAACGTCTCACCGGCCGAGACGGCGTTGGATACCCAGTGCCCGAACATACCACAGAACATTATGGTGATCAGCACACCGGACGAGCAACGAGCGAGACGCTACGCCAACATAAAGAGCATCGTGGTCGGAAACAAGACTTACGAGGTAGGAGCCTACGCGGCCACTCCGCACGGAACGGTGAGGGCGTAGTAAAAGGCATCCCGTTAGAAGACTCGGCAAATAAGATTAACGAGAATATCCTGAATGTGCGGAACCCGCTAGCTCGCGCGGCTCAACGCATCGGTTCGTCGACCACGATCATCGTGGCGTTCGAAGGCCCCAAAGTCCCGTACTACGTTTATTATGGTGGCGGACTCTTGAAGTGTACCCTCTACCGCAAGCATTTCGACGTGTGCCGAACGTGCGGGAAGATAGGAAACAGAATGGACGTCTGCCCGACTCCGGAGGCGAAAACATGCAAGAACTGCGGCAAGGAAGCCGAACAGAATCACCAGTGCAACCCCAAGTGCAAGCTCTGTGGGGGACCTCACCTCACCGGGGACAAAACCTGTTCAAACCGGTTCAAGACACCCTACGTCATCAAGTGCAGACAATGGGAAAAGAAGACCAAGATGGCGGCGCCGAAGGAAAAGGAGGGAAAAGTTCCCGCCAAAACGGAGGGAAACTTGCCACAGCTGCGGCGCCCGCGCTCCAGGGGGCCGTCTCGCACCCACTCGAGGAGTAGAAGTAGGAGAGTGGGCGGCACGGTGACCTGGGCACAGAAGGCCCAGCCGGAGAGCGAAGAAATGAAGTCGCTCTAGGAGGCCAACAAACAACAGGCTCGGAAGCTGGCCGAGCAAGAGAATATAATCAAGACGATGGCGGCAGACATGGCCGCCATGAAACAGAAGATGACGCAGCTGTCCACAAAGCAGCAGCCGGAGAACGCGGCGACAGACGAGGGAACGAGGTCTCCGCCGACAAAGAGACGCAGCACGGAGACCAGCGGCCGGGCCCGAACGGTCGAAGCCCTGGAGGAGCGTGTCGACAGGATCGAGGCCAGTCTCCTTCAGATGGAAGCCAAGATCAACGCGGCCCTGTCCACCCTCACAAGGGTCGTCGAGCGACTGGACAAAATAGCGAGCGAAATTCCGGCCCAACAATGGCAGCAACGCTAAAGATCTGGGTCTGGAATTGCAACGGTTTCCAAACCAAGAAGGCGACAATCCAACAGTTCGTCCAAAACACCCCAGAAAGGCCGGATGTCATCATGCTACAAGAAATTATCAGCGCAGAAGAACCAAAAATCCCGGGTTACACACTACACCTCCCTCCGCGGTCGGACGGCGGGTATAGGAGAGACATCTGCACCTTTGTGCGCAGAGGCATCACTGTGCTCACACACGACTACGGGAGAGACGACGACATAGAAAGACTGAATACAGAGCTTGTAATTGGCAAGGAAAGCATCTACCTGGTCAACGTCTACAATAGCCCCAAATTTGGAAGACAGCGCTTCAAGACCCTAATTCACAAGAGCACTCAATTGGCAGAAGACAGGACCCTAGTAATTGCCGGCGACTTTAACGCGCCACATACAGATACCGGACACGGGAAGACGACGGTGAAGGGCAGGAATCTCCTCCAAGACGCCACCGAGGCGGACTTGATACTAATCACGGATCATAGCCAGCCCACCCGCCTGGCGCAAAGAGCCACAGACAGGGACACGACACCGGACTTGGCCTTCACGAACGAGGAAGAGGTGACCTGGAGGAACACCCAAGAGGATCTGGGCAGCGACCACAAAATCGTCGAGCTCACGGTCCCGCTCAAAGGTAAGCAAAGACCACCCAGATTTCTCAAGCACACCAACTGGGATGCCTTCAGGCACCTTAATCCGGCCGGGGAAATCAAAGACATCGAGGCATGGACGGGCGAACTGCTCGGAGCCATCGCACAGTCCTCCCGATCGATCGAGACCCGTGAAGACGCGGACGGTGTCATGGACAGCAGGCAGGCCCACCTGATCGAAGCCAAGCAATCGATCTTGGCGAGGTGGAGGAAGCAAAGACTCAACAGGAGACTCCGCAAGTAGATCGCCCAGCTCAACAAGCAGATCGAGAGCCATTGCAAGAGACTGTCGACTCAGCAATGGGAAGACACCTGCAACTCGGCCGACGGTCAAATGCACATGGGATCCACGTGGAGACTCCTGCGACACTTGTTGGACGACACAAAGACCAAAAGCTTCCAACACGGCAGGCTGGCTGAAATCCTCGCCAGAGCGACGCAAACCCACGGCGAGCACGGAACCAAGAAGAGACTCCTCGACAAGTACGTCCAGGAAACGGCCAAGACCGACCACCCTAAATACTCTGGACCGGAAAACAAAAAGCTGGACAGAGACATCGAGGTCTGGGAAGTCAAGGCCGCTCTCCAGAAAGTCAACAGCAAGTCAGCAGCCGGACTGGAGAAGATCACCAACAAGGCACTGCGTAACCTTAGCGACGAAGCCATCGAGTCGCTCACGGGCTACTACAACGAGTGCTTGAAGTCGGGCCGGCTCCCACAGCAGTGGAAGACGGCCAAGATGTTCCTGCTGCCGAAACCGGGCAAGCCCCCCGGAATCGAGAACCTAAGGCCAATTTCGCTCACGTCGTGCGTTGGCAAAGTCCTCGAGCACGTACTCAACAACAGGTAACAAAGGTATCTCGAAGACGGGGGACACTACCCAGACACGATGTTCGGCTTCAGGAAGAAGCTCAGCAAGCAAGATGCCATGGCTCTGATCAAGTCCGAAGTCCCCGACACAACAAAAGGCAGGGCGCTGCTAGGCCTAAACCTTTCAAAGCGCCTTTTATGAGGTGAACCATTCGGTGATCCTTGAAAGAGTCAACGAGCTCGGCTTCGGTCCGAGAAGTTATGCGTACATCAAGGACTTCCTGATGGGTCGCAAGGCGATACTGCATGCGGGTGAGCTGGAGATGGAGGAGAGGGAGCTGGGCAGTCTGGGCACCCCACAGGGCTCGGTGATCTCGCCTCTATTGTTAAACCTCGTCATGATCAAGGTGGCGGACCGTCTGGGTGAGCTCAGGGCGAGACACACGATCTACGCCGATGACATCATCCTGTGGTCGACGAGTGACAGGGGATACACGGCTCAAGAGGAACTCCAGGAAGCGATTCAAGTCATTGAAGACGCACTGGAGGGAACGGGACTCAAGTGTTCGCCGAGCAAGCCGGAACTCTTGGCCATCAACCCGAGAAGCCCTAGATAGGACAACATCAAGCTCGTGACCAAAGACGGACCCATCCCCAGGGTCGACTGGATCAAGATCCTGGGCATGACGATCGAGAGAACCAGAAGGAACGGGGTCACTGTAGCCAAACTGGAGTCGAAGACGAACGCGGCAGTACAATGGATCAAAAGAGTGGCCAGACGGAAAGGTGGAATGCGTGAGCATAACGTGGCGCGCATTGTGCAATCCTTTGCGATTAGCCACGTCACGTACGTCGCTTCCTACCTCAAGTGGCAGTCCATCGAGAAGAGGAAACTCAATGCCCTCATTCGTAAAGTATACAGGAACGCTCTCGGACTCCTCCAAAACACCAACACGAAGAAGCTCGAAGCGTTAGGCATGCACAACACGGTAGAGGAAATCATCGAGGCTCAGAAGACTTCGCAACAGCAAAGGTTGGAACAGACAAGGTCGGGCAGAACCCTTCTGGAGAGACTCAAGATCCCGACAAGGGGTGAACAAGCGAAGGAAGAAGCAATCCGCCCGGAAGACATGCAGAGACTGAACGGCCGACCCATACCTCGCCACATGCATCCGCGGCATGACGAGGGAAGAAGGAAGGCAAGGCCCCAAGCACTGTACCGTCTCTACGAAAGTGACACAGGTGCGGTGAACGTGGATGCGGCAAGACAGGGAGATAGGTGCGTGGCTGTTGTGACGAGAGCAGCGGACGGGAAACTGCTGACGTCGGCGAGCGTCAAGACGGGATCGATACGGACGGCTGAAGAGGTGGCCATTGCTCTGGCGGCCTCCCTACCCACCACAACCACCATCCTGAGCGACTCCATGCAAGCGCTACGCAACTGTGCAAAAGGTCGAGTGAGCAGGCAAGCCCGAGGAATACTGCGACCAAACAAGAAGATTGACCTCATCTGGTGCCCAGCGCACGAAGAGGGCAACGTGACGGCAGACGAGACGGCTCTCGCACTCATTGACCGAGCCGATCTCTTCACTGCACGTTACGAAGCCCGAGAGTTTGGCGAAACACTACGCAACTTCAGAAAGGTAAGGCAAGCACTCCCAAATCCGCACCCCAACCTCACGAGGGAGGAAGCGGTGGTCTTTAGGCAATTACCAACGGAGCACATGGTCACACCGGTCATGAGTAAACACATTATGCCAGAGGTATACAAGCACGACACATGCAAGCTATGCAAGTCGACCAGGGCGACGCTATACCAAATAGCCTGGGACTGTACAAGAAGACCGACGGAGGCCTCGCAAGAGAAATGTCTCCCACCGGAGATCAAGACGGCCATCCAGGCCGAAGATTACGATCAGTAAATTCAGGCTCTCCAGAAGATCCAAGCGCTGCTCAAGCGGCAGGTTCGTGCAGAACCGCTTCAAGACGACGCAAGGTTGACGTGAAGCCGCGTCTACTAGTGCAGTCTAGTACTTCAGGCACAATAAAGATGTTTTCAACCAACCAACCGTCATTTAAAGACACAACATTTCTCGCCAGATACCCAGATAAGATATCCAAGGAGCTCCACGAGGCCTTCGAAATCAAAGCAAAGGGCAAGATGTGCACAGGTGACACTTTAATTACTTTATCGACAAAGGAATTTGAATTTCTGGAAAGGGGTCTACACTGTGCTTAGTCGTGACGAAGGGATTTTTCACGGCTATAAAAGGAGTTCGTTTTTTCAATAAATGTTAGTTGCGAGTGCGACAGTGTTTACGTCTTTTCTTGTCCTTGTTTCTTCGGCAACTAGCTTCGATCATGAACCAACTGGCCCAAATTGCCATCTTAATGCAGTCCCTAGAAAGACTGGCCAGTCTTCCGTCCACTGCCCCCATCAGAAATTGCTGCGGAATGAAAGCGCTTGGCGGGACTGCGAGGAATCCGCATGCCAGAATTCGGCAGTTACCAAGACACGAAAAAAAAATTGGAAAAGAAGTGCGACAAACGCAAGCAAATGAGCACTTTGTAGATAAACTATTTGAACCTCCTGGCCTTCAGGGGCCTTAGCCGTTCTCGCCTTGCTGTCTTTTTGTTGTTCATTGCTTTGGTGTAGAGGGAGAAATGGTGTAAGATGAAGAACTTGAGTATGCTTGTTGTTATCGCCACTGCATGCACCTCACAGCCTAACAAAGGTAATTTTGTTCATTCTAAGAAGGCAGGGAAGTCAACAATGCTTTTGCCATTCAGCTTGTTGAGACTGAAGAAGCTAGTGAGTGAGGAAAGTAGCAGGTACAACAGCCAAGCCAATTGCGCGCAGCGCCCCGTGAAATTTGATCCCCGGCTCAGCCATCTCGCTGCGTGGAGAGAGGCGTTCCAACGTGGGACTAGACCGTCTTTCTAGGAACCATGGTGTTTCTGCACAATTGAAACATATTTTTCTTTATTTTCTATCTTTCTTGTTCAACAGAAACGATTTTTCGAAAAGATAACGATGGTTCACGGGTTGATACCCGTCATCTAGCCTGAATAAAAATGACACCACCGGACGTTAACCCTTTTTTCCCTGAGCGAATTAAAATATGATGGTCCAATACTTCGTGTCTACCACTTGTTCCCCGAGTGGTCCGAACCACTAATGAGGTTATCTTTCAAAATTTCGGTTGCCTTGTCAAGAAAGGAGATTGATTTCCTGGCTTTAGCGGTACTTTGCTTTTTTGTGCTTTTTGTTTTGTGTGTCTTTAGGCTGATCCTCTTCCTTGTTGTTATCGACTGTGCTTGTATATATTGCACCTTTGCATTTAATAAAATTTATTGGCGAGTCAGCGATCTGTCCGTGTCTTCCTTTATCCGGTCCGTCGTCTTTTTTCGCTGTTTTCCCTTTTAAAGTTTTTTGTACCAACTCGCCCAAGCTTCAACGTGAGCAAATTTTTATGAGTTCTGAATGCGAAAGCATGAATGGGGTTCTTCTGCTCCCTTAGTTCGTCTGCGGCCTACTGGCGTGGACGGCCACGTTTCGCTACTGCCGAAGTAGCGGCCGACGGCTGAGCGGGCGCTCCCGTGAAGTGGCCGCGCCGCGCTGACCTCGGCCGTGCAATTTCTCCGGCGTTTGCCCATGCGTGCTCTGCTCCCTCTTACCGGCGGCTGGGCCACTGCGTGCACTGCGCAGCCATAAAGAAGGCTTCTCTGGTGGTGTTCTTTGGAACTATGACGCGTGCCATCCCATGGGAGCCTATACATCAGATTTCTGCTGCAGACGACAGGGTTCGCTCCATTGGGACAGGGGAAGGTGCCGTTTGGCGCGGCTTCAAAAGGTGATGACATTAGTTCACTCCATGGGACAGTTAACGGATTCGCAATAATATACGTGAACCGGAAGTGTGCTGGAGCTGTCCAATAGAGGGCGCCAATAAGTTTGTTGTCAAGCAAAACAGGGACCAATAGGCACTCCACAAGAGACGAGACCACAAAAGAGGCGTTGGGGACTCCCTAATGGTTTACGAAATGCGAAAATTTGATACCAACAAAAGGGGTCTTCGAGCAGCATATTTTGCACGTCTTTCAACATCCGTAAGTTTTTTTCTACACACGAAAAGCGGCGTATAAATTATCTAAAGCTTTTAACATTTAGCCCATTCAGCATTTTTTTTTAAAACAAAGTAGGACATATCTCCCAACATATATATATATATATATATATATATATATATATATATATATATATATATATATATATATATATAACGGGCATGGTGGCGGAAGGCCGAAGGCGTGGGTATAACTGGTAAGAAAAAACCTTTGGTGAAAACAGCAACAACGGACTATATATATATATATATATATATATATATATATATATATATATATATATATAAATATATATACATATATATATATATATATATATATACATATCTTAACCTAGGGTAAACCAGGCTGCGTACAAACGTAGCAGCGCATGACTGCATCTAAATATTCTCGCCAAGATCAGTGATCAAAATTTGAGAGCTATGTATTCTGTCGAATTCGGCGTGCGACAAGAAATGTTGGAGTTTCTGAAATTTACCTTTGTTTTATCTAAAATCTGTAAAACAACTTCTGAAACAAGACCTTTTCTGGGATACAGAAGAAGACGCATACTTGTTTTAGATTAGTTTAAGTAAAACGTGTTCCACTAAAGAAGGCCAGACAGCATCTTCCGCACGTGACTGCATGCTTACATCTAAAGAGAATGAATGTCTTTGCTGCTAATCAGCTCTCAGACTGTATGGCTCCAACATACCAAGCATTAAAAACATCACCTGGATACGCAACTCCTCGGTGATGATCCCGTGATATCATGTGCAGTTGGCCCATGACTGTGGCGCGGAATAGCGCTGAAGTGAAGACATTACCCGTAGCTTAACATGTAATTAGCACGAACGTGTTTCATCACCTTAAATACCCGATATAAATTGTAATTTGCCTTTGAAATATTTTTGGAGTGGTAAACTTATTACGGCATACACTTGTAGACCCGAAATGCAGGAACAAATTGTATGCATTACATCATCTTGAGAACTATAGTTATGTGCAATAATCCAACTTTTCATTGTTGTCTTTTATCTCTAGGAAAGTGTAATTGTAGGTGTAGATAACTCAGGCAAGAACAGTATTTAGAAACGACATATATTGCCTTGACTCTAGGGGAGTTACGGAAGATCGGAGACACCGAGAAAGAACTATAAATTTTCGCTCTCCATAGTAGCACAAACGTTATTTCTAATGGTTTATTTTTCTATTTGTGCAGTTTCCATTATCAAAGTTATGTATATTTTATTTTCTAATAGAGGTCATTGAGCGAAAACAAATAACTTGTCCCGCAACAAAAGCACAAACCCGAGTACACTGGCAAGCGATTCATTACACGCTTCAATATCCTTAATATTCTGGGCGAGCCACTAGCTCGGTAGTAAAATGTTTGACCAACACTTTGGTAGGCTTTCGCATCTGTGTACCCGACCGGAAGAAATAATAAGGAGCCTCAATTTTCAACACTACCGTGCTGCCGAATTAGTGCGAGATGGTAAAAATCCGTTTTTGTTTTCGGCGCGCATAAATAAAGTGCGCATTGCGGAAAGCTGAAACTCCATGACAATTTGACGCCAGTGGCGGTGATAACATGCGTAAGTTTGAGCGCAATACGTCGCCTGGATTAAAATATACAAAAATAAAGCAAATGTCTTTATTAGCAGATGTCGACTTAAGCCTAATATTAAACAAACCTTGAGATTGTGTGCTCCTGCAAAATTAATATTAGTTAAAAATTATCAGACAGAAAGACAATACTTTTTTTTTCCTTCTGACAATTGCTTTCATTGACATAATTGCTACAGGAGTCCAGAATTTCGGCGTTCGGTTTAAGTAATATTAAGCTTCAGTCGACGTTAACTCATGGATTTTATTTTTCTTTCGTACCTTTTGATCTAGGCGACGTCATATGCTCAAACTTTCGCACGTTTTCACCACCGCTCTAGTCCCATTCTTACAGAACTTAAGCTTTCTTCGATGCATAGCCTATTTTCTGCGAGCGACAAAAACAGATTTCATTTTTTGATTTGGCTTGTTCCATTAAATAGAACATGCACGAGACGTCGCCGGTTGTCCGCGCGACGCTTCTCACATGCATTATCATAGCAACGCGGGCGAGATGCGAGGGAACTATACTTCGTTTCAGCTTCGGTCCGAGCGCGGCCGATGTAATGAGCCGAAGGGCCAATCAGACGGGGAAAGATGCACAACGTCATGGCGTGCTCTCTGGAGTTGATAGGACAAGCGGGTATTCGCCGTCTCTCTCTGCGTGCTCCTACGCCGGCTAGTCCTATCAAGCACAGAGAGCACGCCATGACGTTGCGCTTTTTGCGCTGTTTGATTGGCCCTTCGGCTCATAATATCGGTCGCGCTCGGACCGAAGGTGAAACGAAGTATAGGAGCTTCAGGCCACCACGCGGAAATAAACGTGGCTGACTGCTCCGGGCGTTGGGCAACCTTGCTGGCTGCAAATATGAGAACCCCGGGGCGCCCACAACTTGCAGTGTTCCTCGACTCTTTCAGCTTTCATATTGGTCCATAGTCTCTGTGTGCCATCATTCACGGCAAACATTGTAAGAAAAACATATATGTCCAGTTTCTTGACAAGATTGTAGTTCTCTCCGACTGCATCTCGCACACCGTGTATAAGTTAAACATGACGTGGAGTTGATTTCATGCCTTATTCGCGCAGTTTACAAAATTCGACGAAAGTACGTCTGAATGCCGGTGCATACAAAACCTCAGTACAGTCCAAACAGACCCGATAGCATCGTAAATGTAAGGAGCCCCTTAAAATAACTTTGCGTCTAGTGGGGCTATCCGATTTAAAAGTATGTTCAAGAGTGCAAAATATCAATACTAATGTTGAAATATGTCTTCACAATGCAAGAAGAAGCTTCTTTGGCAAATGCGCTTTACCTCAAACAGAGCAGGAAAACAGCGCTGCCCGTAATAAGTTCCGTAATAATATAATAATAATATACTTTATTTTCTGATAATGTCCAAAAACGGCCACGAAGGCCTACGTAATGGTACAGTATAAACAAAATAACCATCACATTAAAGATGCATCTGCCTGTTGAGGCACAGGTTCAGGCACAGGTTAATCAATAGTAACCACAAAATTAACAAACGCAATACACACATAAATCAAGACACTACATATGACGCAAAGCGCTAAAATCAAAAGAAAACACAATGATAGAAACGCAAACAAAACTTCGCACTCTATAAATGCTTCACCATTTTTAAAAAAAAACGTATCAGCGTAGATGTCAAGATCAGGAAAAGAAAGCTCGTTATAAAGGTGCTGGAACCTAGAAATTGTCGAGGCATGGTATGGTGTATTTGGGTAAAATTGCAAAAGAAATCTACGAGTACGAAAAGGTACATGAAAATTCACAGATGATAAGAGTGAAATACTATCAATTTTACCACAGATGACTTTATGCAAAAATGACAAAACACGAATGTTACGCCGTTTACTTAGCTCTCGTAAGTTAAGATATTTAAGTAGTTATTCGTAACTATAATAACAATGACGATTAAAGTATCTATCGTATGCTATTCGAACCAGACGCTCCTGAACTCTTTCAATTTCCTTGCAGCGATTCACAGAAAAGGAATTCCACACGATAAACAAATGTAGTTTGAATATTTCTCTTATCTTGCAGCGAAAGGCGTTTTATTGTATCGCATTTATCTACTATTTGTACAAATCTCTGACTTGAGAGCATTTTTGTGTATACAGCCTAGACTGCTTTCTTAGAGTGCGGCATTGTGCCTGGGCTGGCGGCCCACTGAGGGTGGGGAAAATCTGTAGCCTGCTGGAGGACGCGCCGTCTTGGCTCCAAATAATATGTTCCCATTTTGGAGTTGTTTACGCAGGCATTGAGCATTACCAGTTGCGAAATGAGGTGGGATGACTTTAAGAGCACGTAATGACACGCGTTTCGTGAAATATGCGTTCGTTTCGGCACATGTTTCAGGGTCGGCTCCTAGAGAGTACGGTCGACCTGCTTTAGCCACAGCCGCCTCCATTTCGCGCTTGTTGGGATACCCAAAAGTGTTCATTCATTTCTTGAGGGATTCCGGCACTTGGGAACACAACAACTCGGTATTTTCACACGCTCAAGACGATCTACCGGTTTCGTGCGTTCGAAATTAACAGATCGCAGGGTGCAAAATGTTGGCCAAGGCCACAAAAAAACGCCATCCCCCCTCCCCCCCCCCCCTCCTGCAGGATGTGCTACTCGAGCAAGGCGCAGCCGGCAAGCAACATTGAGGCAATCTAGTGTTTTGTATTTGCCGCGAGGCCAGTGCTCAAGACAGTTTAAGGGACAACTCGGCATAGCACTTAAATTTTGCATGATGCAAGCTAATCATATTATTAAGATACGGAAGGACTCTCCATATTTCTGCACAAGCACTAAGGAAAAGCAAAAAAAAAAAAACACACGAAAAAACGCCTGTGCTTTTAGACATGAATATGCAAGCGTACCAAGGTTTCTTGGCAAGAAATATCTGGTCGGGCCGTTGTGACTACTTCAGCACAACACTTTCCGGTCTTTCATTGTCTAAGTCATGCCTAAGTTAGACCGGTCTGGGTAGGTTGCACAAGGGTGAATACGCGAAAGTGACAATGTTCTTCATTGCGTATGACTTGATTGCTTCGGCGGTTCAATTTAACCCATCCCTCAGCGTGCCCAGTTCCTGTGGCAGCAGATCGCACTGCGGGGTGGGAGGCCGGGGGGGGGGGGGGGGGGGCTTAAATAACATGATTTAGATCGCATTTTTCGGATTATTTGGGAACGTGACACTTAATGCGAACTGCAGATGAAGCACACCAACAGTGGTGGCATAACATACACAAATCGGGGGTTTAGACGGAAGAGCTCCAACCAATTCATTCCAGTTCAATTAATTCTATTTACTCCCAGGATACAAAATGGGCGATGGAGGCAGGAGAAAAAGCTGCAGAATTGCAGCTTGACGAAGCTGCAAAATCCAAAAAAAAACGGTTCAGCCGGACCTTTCAAATCCTGGTCGGTTTCTTCATCAGGGCTGACTAAATCGCGAAGAGCAGCAGCAGTTTTTATCTTCTTAGTTGTTTTCTGATGAAGAAACCGAGCAGGTTTTGAAACGTCAGGATGAATCGTTTTGGGGGTTTTGGTTGGAGCTCTTCCGTCTAAACCTAATCTTTCCCCAACCAGACAGATGTTTGTCGAAAATGTTCTCATACAAATCGGGGGTTATCTTTGACTCCCTGCGCGTGCCGTATGTATAGGTATGCTCAAGCGTCCCTAGCTTGTAAATCAACCCCCATTATATTAGTTTGTTGCATGTGGTAATGGATTTCTTGCAAAAGTCCCGCTTGCCTTCTTGTGCAGCTATGGCTCCTCATGCTCACTTGTTACGCACGTCATCCTGCGGTTCATTCAAAATGAAGACGGCACTTTTCCGATGATGGCTCCTGATTAAGTATACCTTCGATCATATTCAAAGCTGCTCGTTGTGCAGTGAGATCTTTCGTTCGTAATTAGCATTCTACTAATTAAAGTTTTCTAATTAGAAAAATACATTGCCTGCAGCTATGGGCACTGACGGCTTAGGGATCTCGCAATGCAGCATGGGCCGGGCGTCTTATTATCGTTATGCAGCCAGTAGGAGTACGGAATAGCGGATGAAAGCTCCAAAAACGTACCACGAAACAAGAATAGCAAACGTATTCCCTGCCCGGCATTTCTTCAGCTTACAGTGTACAATGCGTGGAGCAAGTCGTCTTCTTCTTGCGGAGAAGTTGCGGCGACGTCGGAACGACGCCGAGCTATGATTGACTCGGATCGAAAGGATAGTGGGTAGACCTAAAATCAAGCTGCCTTGAGGTTTACCTACTAAGCTCCTTTCAGAACCAATCAGAGCTTGGCGTTCTCACGTCACCGCAACCCCTACAAAAGAAGCAGACGGACTAGCGCTCCGCATAGTAACACCGACTGGATTATAATTGAGTCCGAAAATTACTTTTTTTTGTGCTAAAATGGTTCGCCAATAGGTACACATTCCACGGAAAAATGCTCTCGATATGCACCAAGAAACTGAGGGAGGCGAGAAGACGAGAGGGCGCAATCACGTCAGAAGGCCGAGCTCTGGTCGGAATGATTAGCGGGTAGACCTAAAGCAAGCTGTCTTTGTCTCCACTGCACTTGTCGATGCTGTTAGAACGCAGAAGGCCGGCGTATGGCGTTTGGCATTTTCATTCTTAAGCGTTCGAAGAGTGCTGGGGAGATAAAGGCTGCTAGCTGTAGGTCTACTCTCTAAAGAAGCTTGTAGTATTTGCTAGGTAAAAGCTAGCAACTGCTTCTCACATAAGTTACTAGGTATGTAGTAACCTTAGGTAGTAACGGTCAAGCTAGTAACGGTTACAGGTCGAGAAACTAGTAACGGTTACTAGCCTCAAAGTAGAGCCTGTGTATTTCACTACCTGTAACTAGCAGCTCGCACTACCTCCGGACAGAAGAGCGGAAACACAACGAGTCACGTGATTTCCGGTGAAACAAAAAGGCGAGTGTGGTTATACCGCTTACCACCAGACGACAGACGCGACGATAAATAAAACTGGAAAATAGTAATCCAGGTGCGGGCAGTCACCATCCAATTAAAAGTACCAAAAAAGAAACCGAATAGTTTTAGTTCATTCCAACGCAAATAGAGACAAAAATTTTCAGCACACAATTGATACAATGGATTCAACTCAGATCACATATGTTTAGGAATGGTGTGTTCGAGGAGTTTGGAGCATGTACTAATAAGAGGTATAGGGCGAAAATTTTCTACAAAACTCTCCGAATCGCCTTTATGAAAAGGTATAATTCTGGCAGTCTTCCAGGCTTTAGACACGTGACCTTTATTTAAGGATGATTGATAAATTAAAGTAAGATACTTAGCATCCCATTCATCGTACACTTTTAAGAATGCCTTTGGAATTACGTCAGGACCGGAACTTTTCTTAACGTCTATATTAAGTAATACCTTAAAACCTCCTTCTTCGTGTATTTCAATATCTCCAATTGAAGGATACCCAGAGAAATCTTTAAATCCCGGTAAAAGTTTGTTATCTCGCGTAAAAAACAGAAGACAAAAAGGAACTAAATTCTTCAACGCGTTCTTCACTGTTGCCTAGTCGCTTCCCGATTTGGCACGCGGATTAAAATAACGCCAAAATTACGCAGGGTCATCAGTAAGGAACTTTCTCCGTGTGACGTTATAAAATTTGCTCTAGGAGTCTTTCACAAACATTTTCAAATCATGACTCATGGCGTGAAGTTGCGCCCTCTTATCGATAGTTTGATTACGTTTAAGGGTTTTCCAATACAGCTTTCTTCTTTTCTTTCTTTGAATGATATCTCTAGTGATCCAAGGACTTTTTTTTCTTGTCATTTTTGTATGAGTAGGTACAAACTGATTAATGCAGTGTTTAACGACTTCAACAAAATAGTCCCACAAAACCTCTGTACCGACAGATCTCTGGTGGAGCAACTGAAAATCGTCTAATGACTTTTTAAGGCAGTCTAAAATACTAACATCGTCGGGGGCTCAACTTTAAGGAACGTTTTACGCGATGGACAGTCGAGTGTGCCGAGATTTGCGTTTATTGCCATGACTATCATTTTGTGATCTGATATTCCCTCTTAAAGTTCGCAGTTTGGCAGAGCAGCGTTTTGGTTGACGGAAACAAAGATTAGGTTGAGTAGGGACCAGGTCGTAGAAGACACTCGTGTCTCCGTAGTAACGACTTGCGTTATGTTATAACCGAAAGCAAGTTTCAGAAGTCGGTCACAACTATCCACTTCCGCTGTTCCGGCTGTACGTTTATACCACATTATTCCTGGTAAGTTGAAGTCCCCCAATAACAAAATACCTTGAGACCGTAATGCAGAGTTCATTAATCGCGTAGTTTGAATAAGACGTCGACGGGAGCATTAGGTGGCCTGTAAACTGCACCTAGGATAACGGCACGGTCGTTAAGTTTTATTTGTATTCATACTGACTCAATGGCTTCAGCGTCCTCCAAAACAGTAAATGTAATATTATTTTTAATTAGAATTACAACGCCTCCACCACGTGCTCCTCTGTCTTTTCTAACTATTCCGTAGTCTTCTGGTGTAACTTCACTATCTAAAATGTCTTTATGAAGCCACGTCTCAGTAATTACCATAATGTCAGGTTCGTGTTCCAGAACCATGCTTTCAATAAGTTCAATCTTGTTTAAGATGCTCCGGGCATTTATGTTAATTAGTTTGAAGCTCTTTTTATTATGTCATTGATCTTGTGTGTTCGGTGAAGTGAAACACTTGTATCTTTTATTAGCAACTTCGTTCCAAGCCTAGAGGGCATTGTTGATCTTGATTTTGTCGAACATTAACTTTACGTTTGCTCCCTCCTTTCGTTCATCAGCGGTAGAGTTCCATACGTTTTTCCGAATCTCCAGAACACTTTTCGAGTTGTATTCTTAATGCTAATGTTGGTGCCCTTGAACTTAGAACAATTATTAAGAACTTTCATTTTATCTCGGAAGTCAGCAAAGTTCAATATATTATAGGTCGAACTCTACCAGGTATGTGTTTTCCGATTCTGTGAATTCGTTCGATGGAGTCGATTTTCACCTTCAGTATACCGTCGATTACTTCATGATTTACAAGTCTCAGAAGAACCTGCTCCCTACCGAATTGAGCAACAAGATAGCGCGGTTGCAGGCAACGTCAACCACTCCCGCTACGGGAGCTGAAGGCGACAGGGGCCACTAATCCCACACTACGGGAGTGAAGTGCCCCAAACTGCAACGTCTACACTATCAAGGGGAGCTCGCGCAGTGACTCCCCTTCTGAGAGCCATTCGACGCCTCAGTACATTGGAACACCAAGCTGTCGGATAGATAAAAATTCCAGTATTTGCGGTCACTTCTTATTGGGCCTGCCGCCAGTGCTGTCTCAAGGCTGCAGGCTACGGCAGCGTGTTACAGAGAATTACTACAGATACTTACTGAACGCTTTGGCGACGAACGAAACATTTAACGGGAATATATGGAACGGCTTCGAAACCTTCCAACGGATGAAGTCAGTGAGATATTTATTTATTTATGTATTTATTTTATTTATTTGGTGATACTGCCAGCATTCTGTAGAACGCCCAGGCAGGAGGTGTACAAAAACAATTTTCAAAAACAAGCGGAAGCAGTGCAAACAAACAGACAGAGCCACTACTCAACAAAGTGCGAGAGTAGTGCTTCACTAAAATTATGTAATGATCTCAAATTAAGAACACTTTCAGGAAGCTTATTCCACTCACACGTGGTTCTAGGAAAAAAGGATGCTTTAAACAAAGTGGTTCGACACAATGGTTCGACAAGTGTTAATTGGTGTTTGCCTCTCGTGGGCCTTGATTCGTTAAATGAAGTGTAATCACAAAGACGCAGTCGCAAATTACCTTGTATCATATTATAAAGAAACTTCAGCCGTTCTGTTTTTCTCCGGGTTGCTAAATCACTCAATCCCGATCTTGGGTACAAATCTGAAACGGATGACATAAAACCGTAACGGTTGTACACAAACCGCAATGCTTTTTTTTGCACAGTCTCTAACATATCAATTGACAGCTTTGTATGATGGTCCCATACAATGCATGCATATTCTAGCATTGGACTTATGATGGTTTTATAAGCAGTCAGTTTAGTTTCTGGTGAACAGAGGTTAATATTTCGTTTCAAAAACCAGAGCTTCCGCATTGCTTTACGAGCTATAAACTCAATATGTGCACTCCATTACAAATCAGAGGTAATTAAAACTCCGAGGTATTGATATTGTTTAACACTCTCGAGTGGTACTCCATTGATAGAATATGTAAAAAAACAAAGGGTTGTTCTTCCGCGTCACGGCCATTTGAACGCACTTTTTACAGTTCAGAACCATATTCCATTTTGTGCACCATGAATGAACCAAAGATAGACAATAATTTAATAATTCTTGATCAGACAGGTTGTTTACCTTAGAAAATAAAACACAATCGTCAGCAAAAAATCGGCTTTGTACATTGGGGTGGTGTATCTTTAAATCGTTACTAAAAATTAAAAACAAAAGCGGCCCAAGGGCCGAGCCTTGGGGCACGCACGAGAAAACGGGTGACTCAGGGGAAAAAACAGAGTCAACACTAACACACTGCACACGGTTAGTAAGATAGGAATCAAGCCATCGTAATATGTTCTCGTTACTGATGATGTAGCGTAACTTATGCAATAGTTTGTCATGGGAGACGCGATCAAACGCTTTCGCAAAATCTAAAAAGATAACATCAGTCTGTCCGCCGATATCAATGACAACCGCAAGTTCGTGTATCGTATGAACAAGTTGTGTTACAGTGGAAAAACCCCGTCTAAATCCATGCTGTTCGTCCTGAAAAAACATACTGTCCTCAAAAAATCTATAAGATGTTTGAATACGAAGTGTTCAAGAACTTTACTGGCCGTACACAAAAGTGAAATAGGTCTGTAGTTTTCGACGCATTGACTGTCACCCGATTTAAATATTGGTATCACCCTAGCCTTTTTCCATTCATCAGGCACGTCTCCCGTATTGAGACTATGGCAATAAATCAGATGCAAAAACTTTGCCGACCATTCAGCGTATCTAAATAAAAAAACACTCGGAATGTCGTCGGGACCGTGGCTCTTCCTAACGTCAAGGTTAAGCAGGGCCGCAAAAACTCCCTCTTCAGTAATGCTGATGTCCGGTATCGCTATTCTAGAACTCTCATAACTTGGAACTATCCCCGTATCCGCAGTAAATATAGACGTAAAGTACTCGTTGAAAGCATTTGAAATTAACTGCTTGTTATTTGTTAGGATATTGCACAGTTTCATGTCCGAGAAAGAACATTTCTTTCGTTTCAAAAACCTCCAAAACTTTCGGGGATCACCAAGCAGATAGTTATGCAAGTTGACGTTAAAGAAACGGTGTTTAGCATTTTTAACAGAAGACCTCAACTGTCTGCGCAAAAACGGTAAAGACGAAATGTTATTCCCGTTACCAAATTTACGAACTCGCCGTATTTTGCGCTTCAAATGTAGAATGTCACGTGTAATCCATGGGTTAAACTTTTTGACTCTCCTAATTCGCAATGGAACAAACTTCTGAATGCAGTGCTGAGCTATACTTCTAAACCGTAACCACAATTCATTGGTAGTATTTGTAACAGGATCATACATATTGTAAAAAAGCGAATAGCTTTCCTGCAGAACGTCTAAAATATCGACATCATCCGCATTATTAAAGTCACGGTACCGCTTAATGTCGGTAGTAGTTGATAACTGACAAGCCAACGTTAGAGTGCATACTACTAAAGAGTGATCAGAGATACCTTCGACTATTTCGCACTGGGCACCTTGTCGTGTAATCTTAGAGGAAACAAAAACCATTTCAAGAAGGCTTTCACTGACATTAGTAACACGTGTCGAACTACGAACAACTTGAGTCATATTGCATGAAAAAGCAATGTCAACCAACAAATGAGACTGCTGACACTCCCGCAGTGGTTGCATATGATCCCAATCAATATGAGGTAAATTAAAGTCACCCGCTAGTATAACATGAGTGTAACAATGGTAAGATGCAGATATAAATTCCTGTAATGCCAGCAGGTGTGATACGTCGGCATGAGGCGGCCGATAAAAAGCACCTACAAGGATTGACATCGTTGAAAAAATAAGTTTTGCCCAAATCATTTCACCGTCGAATGTACAGCTGACAATAGAGCGTGATATGCTATCTTTCACAGCGATAGCCACACCCCCGCCTCTCGAACAACGACTTTTTCGAAAATTTTGTAACCAGCAGGAAATAACTCATCATTCGTCAATTGCTCATTAAGCCAAGTTTCTGTGACGACGACCACTTCTGGTTCGTATGTCAGAAGAACGGCCTCTAGTGCCGTTGCTTTGTTTAGCAGACTACGAGCATTCAAATTTAGGAGCCTAAAGGGGAGGATGCTCCATTTGACTGCAGAGGTATACTATCACGGCCTGGGGTGTCACTGCTCGGTTTTAGAATGCCGAAAAATGGCCTGAACAACGAGCCCGCGGGCCACAACTCAGCATTTAGAATCTTATCGAAATCATTTTCACCTACTGACACATGAAAGGAAGAGTAGCTCTCGTGCTTCGTGGTTAACTTCGTACAAATACAGAACTGTGGACGAACTGCACTGTTCACAATGTTAGCAACGTCGTCACATGTAGTCGACGGATGTAGACGTGAAACAAAGAGTGCTTGACGTCTAGGAGGCCTAGGAGCGGCAGACAGCTTACTGTTTGCGCCAGTTCCCACAGAAGACTGAGGCCTGCGCTTGCGTTGAACGGCAATAAAGTCATCGGAGTCGTTTTGGTTGCCCTGTGCAGCCGGGCCGAGCGCAGTTCCAGCGGACTCGTTGTCTTGCAGATGTGGTTCCTTCGGCACTCCGGAAGACAGCAAAGCGCCTAGGGGATGGGTAGTGCCGGTATCACTGTTCACCGATGTGGCCGTTGCCATTCGCGTGAGCACGGAGGTTGGCTTTGTGATTATCTCGCCGACGGAATGGTGGGGGTTGCTTTGCAGCGTTGCTGCGTAGGAAGGCCAGGCTGGTTTCTGCAGCAGACTGTTTCGCAGTAATTCCGTGTTCTTGGCAACATGCACTTGGAGAGACTCGTTCTCGCTCTTCAGAGAGCGTAAGTCGGTTGTAAGATATCAATTTTTTGGCAGAGAAGACGTACCAGTTGTCGTAGCTCGAATTGTTCGTACGTTGTGGGTTCTTGCTGCATCTCCTGCGGCGTCCCGTTGGTCACAGCCGAGTCGTTACTTGGGGGGTTGGTCTCGAGGACAATACTTTCCGGGTCGTGCCGCTTCGTACAAGCGGAACACTTGAACGTGCTGACTCCCTTAGCAACAAGGAGATCGTAGTCTTCATTCCTGATGCCAACACACAAGCAGTGAAACGTCCGTGAGCAAGGACCAGAGCAGACGATGAACGACTGACGCTTGATGGGGGCGGAGCAGGACCCGCACACGTCCTTTCCGTGCGCCATCATACGCAGCAAGGACTGCGTAACGTGTACGATCACGTGCAGACAAACATTCGCGAAATTGCACTCCTTGGGCGTTTCAAGTGCGACGTACTCCACAATGATGGTGGATATACTCCTGTCCAGTCTTTCAACGGACATCGTTGTGGATTACCACCATCACGGGAGCTACGGAACACCAGTTGTAGGTCGCGACGGCCGAAAGGAGGGAGCTAGAACGTCTTGCGATGCAACGGTCAACGTCTCTGCCTCGACAACGGATGCAGGTGATGAGCTGGGGAATCGTTTGCGGTTTCGACGCGTGGAAATTCCGAGCAAAGAACGATCAACAGCGCTCGAGCGAAAACCAGCGTGCGTGCCGATGATTCCTCCTCAAGCGAAACAAACAGTTTATTCACCATCAACATTCGTGTTGCAAACCAGCGGGACAGACAAGCCCGCTTTTTCTGTAACCAGTGAAATCACTGTACCGGCGCCTGTACTACTGAGGTTGAACTTGATGAGAAAAGACAAAGCTTAGCGCAGGACATGAGCAGCCGCATTCACCAGTCTTAACTGACTAGACCTGTTTTAAAGTTAGTATTGTGTCTAAGTAGTCGCCAACTAAGAGAAAAAATCAGCGACAAAGGATCGACTAGTTCTGCGGTAGTCACGAGCGCAAAGCGAGCGGGTCACTATATTGTCCGAACTAACAAGCGGAAGTAACTTAAGAAAGATAGGTCACGCATACACGTTCTTAAACGCCGCTGCATGAATGGGTATTTGATCTCGTATAAAAACGCATATTTAAATGTTTATCAGGAAAAAAACTGTTACAATGAGTGACTAATTTTCTGAGACAAAGTTTTACGAAGAAAAATATAAGAAAAACGCAAGGGAGAAACACGAAAACCGCAATGCCAGCGACATTAAACAAATATGGAAGCGCCCGTAAATACGTTTTTCTCGTCGTCCAGCGCCCTGCTGAGATCTCTTTAGTGGTATTTCTGACCGTGAAACATGTCTATTTACACAATATTTGTTCCTCCAATTCTTTCTAGATGTGTCCCCGAGCGTTCCGAGACAGTAAGTCCTTCGTTAGCGCTGATGGTCAGCGGTAATGTTAGTCGGCCATGGCGCTGAGCCGCACCCGCTCAACACCGGCTAAACTAGCCCTTCATCATGACTAAGATTTGTTAGTTGACTTCTTAGTCGCGCGGGGCGACTAGGCCCTAAACTCTACCAGTGAATACCTAACGCTCACTTAGAGGCGATTATCACTCGCCACGGGATCATTTTAATCGATTACGTCGCTAGTAAGTGTTTATAGAGGCGCTACTCGCACCTGGTGAATACGGGTGGAGATGTTTTCGCTGCACCAAAGGAGGGCATCGGTCCAATAACTGCCTCAGCCAAACGAGATCGTCTTGATGCAGAGGTCGACATGTCTCGTCAGTGTGCAATTCTTTATTTCAAAGAGCAATACCGGTTCCGGAAGAGACCGCCAATATACTCAACACTATTAACACGACGCCTCACCAAGCTTCGAGCATTCTACTGCAAACATTCAGAAGCTGGGCCGTGAGTCATGAGAGCTGCGCATATATCCGCTGTATTATCGATGGTGGAAGACTGAAGGACCTTAATAAGACAGGCCTTGGCCAGGAAGCTCAACTTGAAAGTTATAGGCCCACGAAGCTTACGGTTTAACACGTTTGTCAACAGCGGCTCTTCCGTGATTAGACAGAACTTGACACTGATCATACTGGGACTTCGAGGCCAGTATAGGACGATGGAGTATGTTTTGGAAGTGGTTGTCGTCCCATTCATTTGCCGAAATCTCATCTAAACACGCGTCGACCACTCGTTCCTAAAAAAAAATCAGCAGGGTCCATCGCTTACGAGTTGATGTTTCCCTCCTTCCATGCAGAAGGGGGCATTAGCCTGCTTTTTGGAGCTGACCAGGTGTGAAATTGTTAACTGGCGAAACACACCGCTCATCATGCAGCCCCGGCCTCGTGGCCATTTCAACTAGCCTTAAATAAAACTTTCGGGGTCCAACAGGCACTTTGAGAGTCTTGTTGAATACTACCACAAACTTGATGGTAAGGGTGTCCCGCACGAATGGTTATCCACACGTGTCGTCCCTGTGTTTAAAGGAGGACGCTGCTTTACGACAGGAAACTACCGGCCTATTTCATTGACCAGCGTTTGCTGTAAAGTGATGGGGAACGTCATTTCAAAATATATATTTACTTTTCTAGAGGAGTGGAAGGCGTTATACTCTAATCAGCATGGCTTTCGAAGTGGTTTGTCAACCGTAACGCAGCTTGTCGAAACGTTTCGTGATTTTTCTTTATCTGTAAATAATAAAGAGCAGATCGATGTAATTTGTAGAGACTTCTCAAAAGCATTCGAGCGTATACCTCACAAAATATTATTATTAAAATTAAGAAAGATAGGGTTGTGTAATAAAATCGTTAACTGGATAGAATCATAACTGTCAAATCGGAGTTAAAAAGTTGAGATAAATGGAAACCTATCTGCACCTCTATCTGTAACCTCAGGAGTCCCGCAGAGCTCAGTCTCAGGACCATTATTGTTTTTGATATATATAAATGATATAGCTACGCACATTGAAGAACCAGTAAAACTAAAACTTTTTGCAGATGATTGCCTTCTTTACTCTGTGATAACCAATACTAATGATCAATTAGCCCTGAATAGGAACCTGGAAAATGTAAGGCAATGGTGTGAGGACTGGCTAATGAAAATAAATTTTCGTAAGTCGACATATATTCATATAACGAACAAAAAAGTGTATTGAAATTTTGTTATAATATAGGCAATGTTAATATGAGTATTGTAAACAGTTTTAAGTACCTTGGTGTGGTGATCTCACACGATTTGCCAATGGCGACAATAGATAATGTCTACTCATCTGCCTATCGGAGTTTGTGCTTCCTTAAACAAAAGTTAAGAAATACAACTAGTGATGCCAAAATGACAGCTTGTAAGATAATGATTCGTCCTATTTTACAGTACGCCTGCGTTATATGGAGTCCAAACAAAAAAGTAGACATCAATAAACTAGAAAAAATTCAAAGGCAGGCTGTGAGTTTTATTCTTAATAAAAAAAAACGAACAGACTGTGACTGAAATGCTTAGCCAGTGTGGACTTCATTCATCAGAAACTACACGGAGAATAGCGCAGACAAAAATTCTTATTTGCGCTGTATAACAAGCACATAAACATTGAGCATCATCTCATAATCACCGTGACATTTTGGTGCAGGTGAATATTTTTCCCCTACCTCTACATCTCGCCCATCCTGGACCTTCGAAACCGACGCCGCCCACTGCAGAGCGAAATGCCCAACACCGGTACCCTACCCGAAGGTACTCCGACAATACCTACACCACCACTGGTCCTCTCCCAGCCGCGAGACCCTGGAAATTTCACCGGAACCGGAGACCAAGATGTCGAGGAGTGGCTGCACCTCTATGAGCGCATCAGTACCCACAACAGATGGGACCCTACCATCATGCTGGCCAACATAATTTTCTATCTGAAGGACACGGCACGAACCTGGATCCTGACCCATGAAGAAACCATCACTTCGTGGGATATGTGTAAGGAACAACTTCAACACCTCTTTGGCGATCCCACATGCCGAAAACTATCTTCAAAACGAAAACGTGCATCCCGTGTTCAAACATCAACCGAGTCGTACATGGCGTACGTGCAAGATATCTTGTCGCTTTGCCACAAAGCCGACGCGGGCATGGCCGACTCCGAACGAATTTCACTCATCCTCAAGGGCATTGCGGATGACGCGTTTCAACTTCTTGTTTTTAAGGACTGCTCCACCGTCGAAACCCTAGTGAAGGAATGCCGGCGATTTGAAGAGGTCAAGAAGCGCCGGATAACTTCCAACTTCACCCGGCTCCCTAACACGACAGCCACTTCCACGTGTGAGGAAACTCCAACATCGGAAACACAAATCGCTAAAATCGTACGTCGTGAGCTAGAAGCGATGCTACCGCCCAATGCTTTTTCCCACTCTGCTGCAGAGCCAGAACCGATTTCTATATCTACAGTTCAAGCTGTGATCCGCCAAGAAATCGACTAACTTCATGTTCCAGCACCAACAAGTAGAGCCTGGGCTTCGTCCGATCGCCCAGCTTATACAGCAGCTAATCTGGAGGGTCAAGCTCCGCGACGAGACCCTGCAGCGTGGAGGACACCGGACAACAAACCCATCTGCTTCCATTGCAGTGCCGTTGGTCACATCGCCCGCTACTGCCGTAGCCGATGGAATAACCGACCACGCACCTTCTCTTCTCTTAGTTACCGCCGCTTCTTCGATGATCGTTTCTCCCCACCCCCGCCCCCTGTTCACCCACAAGACGAAGGCTTCGGATCGCGCCCCCTCTACCACCACTCCTCCTCTCCACGTCGCCGCCAGTCTCTGTCGCCCGCCCCTCGCCGCCCTATCTCGCCAGCTCGTGCTCCCCGAAGCTCGGAAAACTAACTCATGCAGCTTCAAGAGGTGAAGCTGCATCACTGTCACTGCCCACAAATCCTCCAAACGACGTATGCGCCACTGTCCACAATCAATTGCCCATTACAATCGACGGTACCAGTATATTCGCCCTTATAGACACTGGAGCTGCCATATCTATAATGAGAGAAGATTTGAGACGACAGCTACACAAACCGTTGACACCACCAGACTCCAAACTACTGATCGGCGCAGACGGCCATGTTATACGTTCCATTGGCATGTGCGGCTCCCGTATAACTCTTGACCACCAAACGACCTTCGTCTTGTTTACGGTCATATCTAGCTGTCCCCACCCATTAATACTCGGATGGGATTTTCTTTCTGCCCACTCTGCCCTCATTGACTGCGCAAAAAGAGAAATCGCACTTGACGTCGCCGCTCCAACAGATATTCCGCAACTAGTACTTTCAAAGCTATGTTCTACGGACTGCCATCGCATTCCGCCACTAGTCGCCGTCGCAGTCAGAGTCGCATCAAACAACCCTACAGCTGATGGTGATTATATTGCATCTCCAGGAGTCGACATTTTTCTAACGAAACAACTTGCTGTCCCCCATTCTCTTGTTTCGATCACGGCTGGCACAACCTATCTATGAGTGGTTAATTTCAGCCAGACTACACAAGTCTTGCCCAGTGGAACTTCACTAGCCGAAACATCGTCCTTTATACCGCGAAGTGTATCTGCTATAGCCGTGGACATGTCGCCATCTCCTCCTCGAAGTCCTCTTGCGAGTTCCCACCTTGATAAACTCAAAAGCATGATCGACCCCACACTGAACGAGCGACAGAAACAGGACGTTCAAAATCTGCTTTACAAACACCATGACGTATTCGATCTAGGTAGTCGCCCTCTCGGTCGGACCACCACAACCAGACACCACATCGATACAGGGACTCAACCACCTCTACATCACCGTCCTTACCGAGTCTCTGCCAGTGAACGCCGCCTTATACAAACAGAAGTCGATAAGATGATGGCGCAAGATATCGTTCAACCATCCTCTAGCCCGTGGTCCTCCCCAGTTGTCCTTGTCAAAAAGAAGGATGGGACGTGGCGATTCTGCATTGACTATCGTCGGCTCAACAAGATCACAAAAAGGGACGTATACCCACTGCCACGTATCGACGATACACTTGATTGTCTACACGGCGCCCAGTACTTTTCTTCCATCGATCTTCGCACCGGATATTGGCAGATCAATGTCGACGAGTCAGATCGAGAAAAAACTGCGTTCATAACTCCAGATGGTCTTTACGAATTCAAAAGTAATGCCATTCGGCCTATGCAATGCCCCAGCGACTTTCGAACGCATGATGGACCGACTTTTGCGAGGGCTCAAATGGACAACATGCCTATGCTACCTAGATGACGTAATAATTTTCTCCACAACATTTTCATCTCATCTAGAGAGACTCGATCAGGTACTCGCTCTCTTCCGAAAGGCAAACCTTCAATTGAATTCCTCCAAATGCGTGTTTGGAAGCTCTCAAATCAAAGTGCTCGGTCACCTTGTGGACAAAAACGGCATCAGACCTGACCCCGACAAAACCAAAGCTGTCCAAGAATTCCCAACATCAGCCTCACCTAAAGACGTCCGCAGTTTCCTCGGACTTTGTTCGTACTTTCGTCGATTTATTTGCCAGTTCGCTCACATTGCGCGTCCTCTTACAAACCTCCTAAAGAAAAACCAATCATTTCTGTGGACTGCCGACCAACAGGCAGCTTTCGAAGCTTTGAAGACAGCTCTGACATCCAGCCCCATTTTAGGCCATTTTGATCAATCCGCTCCTACTGAGCTACGTACTGACGCCAGCGGCCACGGCATTGGAGCAATATTGGCCCAGCACCAACTAGGCCAAGAACGTGTCATTGCCTACGCCAGCCGCACACTTTCACCGGCTGAACAAAACTACACCATCTATGAACGTGAGTGCCTGGCTGTAATCTGGTCCATTACGAAGTTCCGCCCCTACCTTTTCGGACGCCCATTCTCTATCGTCACAGATCACCACGCACTCTGCTGGATCTCATCACTTAAAGATCCTGTAGGCCGCCTTGGACGCTGGGCCCTCCGTCTCCAGGAATATGAGTATACGGTCATTCACAAATCAGGGAAACTTCACAAGCATGCCGACTGCCTTTCTCGGCACCCAGTAGACCCAGCGGACTCCACGCCCGATAGTGCGACACTCCCGCTTCTTTTCATATCCGCGATTCTTAACATCGCACGGGAACAGCGTCGTGATAGTACTCTCCAAACCATTATCAATCAGGTCACCGCCGGAACAAATCGCTCATCTTCCAGTCTCTACAGAATTAATGACGGCATCCTCTATCGCCAAAATTTTCGGTCAGACGGTGCTCCTTTACTTATCGTCATTCCTAAGCATCTTCATACCACAGTGCTCCCCAAGTTGCACGACTCCCCATGTTCGGGCCATTTAGGTGTCATTCGAACCTATGCCCGCGTCAAACAGCGATTCTACTGGGCAAACATGTACCGCACAGTCAAACGATATGTCTCCTCGTGTGCCTCCTGCCAACGTCGCAAAACACCATCTACGCGGCCCTCGGGACTACTTCAGCCTTTGGCTCCTCCTGACCACCCGTTTCATCGAGTGGGAGTGGACCTTCTCGGCCCATTTCCTGAGTCCTGCACTGGCAAACGCTGGGTGGCAGTTGCAGTAGATTATGTTACACGGTACGCGATTACAAGGTCCCTTTTCACTGGCACTGCTGTCGACGTCGCCTATTTCCTCCTTGAAGATGTAATCCTAAGCATGGTGCACCAAGAGAACTCCTTTCCGACCGAGGTCGCCCCTTTATATCCAGAGTCGTCAGTGTAGTTTTACGAAACTGCTCCATAGTCCACAAACAGACAACGGCCTATCATCCCCAAACAAACGGCCTGGTTGAACGACTCAACAGGACGATCTCCGAGATGCTTTCTATGTATATATCCACCGAGCACCGCAATTGGGACACTGTCCTTCCATACGTTACTTTCGCCTACAATTCCTCGTGCCACGACACAACAGGCTATTCGCCCTTCTATCTTCTATTCGGCCGTGAACCATCCCTCATGCTTGATTCCCTGCTTCCATTGCAACAGGACACTACGCTCACGGACCACACGCTCGACGCCATGTGTCGTGCTGAGGAGGCACGCCAATTAGCACGCTTTCGGACTCTAGATTCGCAAGAGCGGCAATGTGTTCGCTATGATCACGGGCGCAACGTCGCCGTTTACTCTCCCGGAGATTTGGTGTTGCTCTGGACACCTCAGCGTCGCATCGGCCTCGCTCAAAAGCTTCTTCCACGTTATCGCGGTCCATACAAAATGATTCACCAAACCTCCAACGTCAATTATGTTGTCGAGCCTTACGGACCTCGCCAAAATCAACGCCCTGAACATCCCCAGACTGTTCATGTCCTACGACTCAAGCCATACCACTAGAGTGCCTCAATGTCCTTCTGTTTAGGGTGATGCCATCGTTTGTAGTACCCGATGCCGACAGCACGCGCTCACAGTAAAAATACAAAGAAATCGCAGGAAACAAAATGTCGCCGTAGCACAATCAGCGCCACGAGCGCGTGCAGGGACACGCTCTTTCACGCGCTTCAAAACAAAAAATAAAAATAAGCGTTAGAAACAAAATGGCCAGATGTCATCACCCCAAGCAAAGCGCACATGAAGGCACCCTACATACCACGCTCCACAAAACGGCGAGACGCCGTTTCCCCCGGCGGGCGAGTAATGATGCGAAGAGGAAAAAGGCAGCTCGAGAATGGGGAACGAAGGAAGACGAAGACGCTAGAGCAGCTCGCTTGGTTTTTTACAAGAACCCTTATTCTTCCGGTGTCTCCTTCAATGTAAATTAAATCATCTCATAATCACCGTAACAATATATATATAATGCAACTTTATACGATATATTACTACATGATGTAAGGTTTAGATGAAATCTCATTTCAACTACGCAGAGGCGCGCTTTGGTGCAGTGCGGAAAGCTATTGGCAAGCATACTGCTTTACCGTCTTTAAAATCTAAGTAAAAAAACAACCAATTTTTTTTTTTTTTTTTTTTGGGGGGGGGGGGGGGGGGGCGGGGCGATCATGCAACTGTGTTGCGGTATGTGCGATTTCCTTGCGCTCATATAGCCGGTAATATTTCGACAAGATTCTTAGGCCGTACCTCAGGCCACATGTCTAGGGCTATGACATCGAGCTATTGTATTTGCTGACTGATTTCAACCCGCTGTGACCCCTGCCTGTATAACATCCTTTGTATTAACAATTGTTCTATAAATAAAATGCATTTTTGACTTGACTTGACTTCACTTCACTTCTGTCCAAAAATAAGATCACTCGATGGCTTTTAACCTTGTGTCAGTAGCCTTTGCTCTGGTCTTAGAAATGGGTAGGTTTCCTGGTGTTTGAAGTTTATATTTGGTGAGATTTGAACGCTCTTTTTTGTGCTAATATTTTATCGCTGATTCAAAGTTTACTGAAAATTGCTTTTTGTTAAATACTTTAGTATAAAAAAATTCAACGTTCATCGATCTAAGTTTATTACAGTTATATTCCCAATAATCCAAACTTATCAAGAAAGACAATTAATATTAACAGAAAATCAGATTATGACACGCAGAAATGAATTTTTATTTTCAGCAACATCTACAAATAAGCTTCCGCTGAAAAAAAAAATTAGTTTCCTTTTTTATGTAAAGGCTGGTTCAGTCCGATGTTTAGTACAAACGCCGTAGTACGACTGTTTATAGACGCCTTGCACACACGCCATATTGCAGCCGCCATTACTGACCTTCTCCTGTCTTAACGAGATGCGAGGCCACTGAGGCGGGCTTTGACGAGCCTCTACAAAGGCTAATGCTGGGGAGAAGGACACCATAGAATCGAAGGTGGCAATAAGCTGTCCTGCTGCGGTAATGGTGGAGGGAAGTGGTAGAAATAAAAGGAAACAAGAACTGAAGGTCGCTTATGGCGGCGCCCATGCACAACTGCTGCAAAGCGTCTATAGCTGGTTACAACGATACGCTAATACGGGTTGTTACGGCAACCGATATCAGCACAACGCGTCAAAGTGGAAAGCAGAGTCTTAACACAGTTGTATGTACCCATTCAACTCAGATATCTCAAATCACACGCAAGTGGAATATTCGAATCTCGCTGTGTAAAGTGACCAATAATAGCACGTGCGAAATCTCATTAAAAAAAATAGACAGGCGGAAATGTTCAGTTTTAGACATTTTTAAGAAATTTGATACTGAGAACCTTTCTACACGTCCGACGGCAAATTAAAGCCGTTATTTTACGTGAAACAGACAAGGAGAAGGAAAATAAAACACGGGAGTTGATTCGGCGTCAGCGACAAGAAGCAGTGGCACTGTCGGTCCGCGTGCCGGCCCGACCAGAGAGGTGTTGTTGCTGGCGATGAATGAGCTTGCGGTTTGAAGAGCACGCCGGGACGTGAGGCCGGCGATGCGCGGAATGTGCCGCAGGGAATTAAACCCTTACAAATGGGAATTCTTTGCCGGTGAACGAAGCGACCGTCGCTGCCGGGCGGACGCCTAAACTGAGCGGCTTTGTGTCGCCGTCGATTAAACGGCCTTTTCGCCAGGCGCCGTTCTTCGCGCTATTGTTGGAGAGCGACAGTGAAAACAACAAGAGTAAATAAAGAAGTGGAAAGGAAAAGTGAGCTCCGTTTCCGACAGATGCTTACTCAGGCCACTGTTACAAGCGAGGTACGGGATATTTCGCAGGGAACAAAATGTACTATGCGCGTGCTATTAAACTGTGCCCGTTTCGATCTAGATGACCAAGGTACCGGCGTGCAGCGGTGTAATTTCTACTGCGTGATGCATGGGAAACAGCTCTAGGTTGGCAACACTAGTGCGCACTGGTCAAATTACCCGTCAACAGCTGAGATACCCGAAGCTGTTTCGAGGCAGACCTTGCCCCGTTTAATTTACTATACAATGTATGTTGTGTGGTCTTTGAAGTAAAACATTGTTCGCATGACATTTGTCGCTGGGTGTTTGCACGTCAGATTGTACAACGAATGCCCTGGTCATATTTGCTTTATATGTCTGTAAGAAATATACCTGAGAGCCATGTTTCTGGGAGAAACATTCAGCTATATGTGAACGCCGTAACTAAAATTTTCCAGATATATAAAATTGATAAACTTGAGGCGTGGACATTGCCGAGATTTCACTATGGTAATTTCGACAGACGCCAATGTCAAACCAAAGCAGGCACGTAGTTAACAAAAAAAAATGTTTCCCTTATAATATAGACAATTTACAACATGCACACCGAATATAAAAAAAAAAATTATTCACCAACAAACAACTTTATGCAAAACGTCGCAAAATATATTCAAATTTGCGTCTTGAAATGCAGATTACAAATATATATATATATATATATATATATATATATATATATATATATATATATAAGAATAATTGCTTTCCTATTACAGTAGTTTTGTTATCAATGCAGTAACGTAAGTAATTTCTCTAAAAGTAGCAAAGTTGCACGTCAGTATTCAAGTAAACTCCACCATAAATTTTTTTAAACTCTCACTAACTCATTCCACTAACTTGAATTAACTTGTGATGGCGAAATATTGAGTATCATACGACATTCAATTGAGAAAAGCGACGATGAACCTTCACTCAAATTACGCTAGCTGGGTGATTTCAGATATGATCGACCAAAGCGTGGCTGGTCGACATTTTTAAATCAACTGATGTTTTTATATGCAATTTTCTAGTGTCTGGTATAAACAAATCTATACTTAGTTTTGCCCAGAAAAAAAATTGAGGACAGGAAAATTGTAAGGCTTGAAGAGGTGGACAGTTACATTTACGCGCACTGATGGAGGGGGCAGGTTTGAAAGTGAATAACTAAAAATATAAAATTAGAAGAATTCTAATACTTTTTTAGAAACAAACTATGGGTACAGCTTGCTTGTAATATAAAGTAATTATATTTATTTCTAATATATTTTGTTTTCTAAAAAGTTTGAAACATGCCTACTCGAACGACAAATGGCAAAATTTGGAGGCCTGTTTATCTCATGAAATAATTTAATCATTATCATATACTTTTCAAATAGTCTTCTACTTATATATGGCTAATATTAAAAAAAAAATATATATATAAGGGATCTGAGTGATACGATAGTCGGGATATATTTAGGCAAACATGGCGAAAAACTCTAACAACCAAAAATTCTGATGCAAAGAAAAAAAACACCTTTGATTTTTTTTTAATTTGGGTACCCTGTCATACTTTATTTCGGCATTCATTTCCATTAAAACATGTTGCGTTATTTGATTGAGAAAGAAGACACAACTCCCCAAAGTAGGGTCCTTTTCCAAAGCCTACACTTAGCTGTGCCCTATACGAGAAGTGACTCTGAGTTCCAGTTTCATAAAAATAAGATACATCTTTTACATATTTTTATTTAGATGAGACCATTGATAACTATATCAATCGTTCACACAGTAAAAGGGTGGAGAAACTAATGTGTACAAAGAGGTATCATATTACGGACAAGTGATACGAGAAACGATCCCGCAGCCATCGCCCACTGGGAACTTTGTTTACTTTTTTGTCCTACGACGCCATATGCTCCTTTCTCTTCGCCTCTATCTCCATCTCTCTCTCATATATATATCGCTGACGTATATCTAGAATAAACACATATTCAAGGATTTCCTTTCTGCGTGATAGTGTTCTGTTGCTAGCAGGCACATAGCCAGCCGGGGGTGGGGGGGGGGGGGGGGGAGGGAGCCCATGGGACCGGCCACCCCCCCCCCCCCAGAAATCTTCCATTTTGCTGGGGGCCTCTTCTCCCCCTCCCCCTCATACACCATTTTTGTCATAGGCGGACCCCCCCCTCCTCCCTCCTCGAAACAAAATCCTGGCTACGTGCCTGGTTGCTAGCATCAATCATTTCCTCGCGAAGATAACAATTATGGCGCAATTATGGCGGAAGTAGCAGACGACACTCCTCACTAGTTCTGGCAAAACGGCTGATATAATATTTTTTCGCATTTCCCCGCTCGCTGCCAAGGATACTGGGGTTCGCTTCAACCAGCGAAATAGTGCCGCCAATGCCTGTTTACTGAGCAGTCGTGCCTGTCGCCATCCCGCTCGCTGGCGTCACGGGCGATAATATCAGGCACCAAGGGCACACCGACAGACAGCAGAATCCCCAAATACTTAAGCCCCGCCTAAATACAATAAAGCGTAAACACTGCGCCATTTTAACCTAGGAAAGGTTAACATGGCGACTGTGTTTACGCTCTATAGGTAAGGAAAAGTATGGCGCGTGGTATGAGCCGGATCCTTACACAAGGTGCAAGGTGAGCCCTGAGGACGTGTCTACTGCCCTAGAGTACTTCACGAAAGACGAGCTACAATATTCGCGCCAAGGTCCCAACCAGAAGGACTGATCTCTGTCATGCTCGACGAGGAGAAAACGTTTGTGCCAAAGCGCTTCCTGACGCGCTCAATCCGAGAGGCCTTTCGTGTATACAAAGACAAGCATCCTGATTCCGGCGTTAGGCTAACGAAATTTTATTCTTTGCACCCAGATGGGTCAAACGTATTCATCACCAGGAAGTGTGCGTTTGTGTGCGCTGCGCCAATCATTACCTTTGTATTGCCGCTTTAGAGAACGTTACAGGCTCAACAGTCAACACTGGTGAAATGAACTCAGCATTTCTGTGCGACACACTAAAAAGTCTGTGTTTTTAAGGAGACTGTGATCACTGCCCAAAAAGCCCGTCTCTTACACTTGAGGAACTTCATATCCCAGAGGATGAAGAGTTTGTGCTTACAACATGAGAGTCCGGCGACCTTGCGAAAACTACATTGGTTTCTGAGACTTTACTAAAAGTCGTGCAAGTGACGGTTGGAAGTTGAATATTTCACAACCATACCCGTCAAACGCAAGATAAAGCGATCTACGATGAAAAGCAGTGCATGAAACGCGGGAGCATTGTCTTTCATTTTGACTTTGCTGAAAACTGAACCATTGTGCTTCCTGACGAAGTTCAAGCATACCACTGGGGAAAAAAAAGTTACGATATTTACATGTGTAGGGACGACAAGAAAGTCGACAAACAGCTTTGCTATCATCGGTGAGGACCTGTGTGGCGCCGCCGCTCAATGTGCTTGGCTCTACAAAATGTGAAAGAGTGGGTTGAAGACAACGTTACGGTATACCCGCACGTGACGTACGTAAGTGACGGGGCCGCCAGTCATTTTAAGAATCGGTACCAGCTTCACCAGTTTGCACAGAATAAATGCCCACAAGCCCAGCGGCCATTTCCTCCATCTGGACATGGGAAAATACATGCGACGGAGTTGGCGGACTCGTGAAGCACTAGGCCACGCTGAACAACCTGAGGGAATGTTTAATAAACGAAATTAAGACGGCCAGGACAATGCTGAGGGTTCTATCCGAAAAACTGGGTGCATCTTGCGTATCTGGACGAAAAAAAGGTTGTTCAATATCGTTAAAAAAGAAAAAAAAAAAGAAGAGTGGCTGACGGTGCGCGCCTTTCCTGGCATTCAGTCTTGGCACGCGTGGGGGCTGTGCAAGTCATCAACAGAAGGAACCTGTGGCATATATGTAGCACGGAGACTCGGATCTGTTTAGAAGAAACTTTATTAAATGGGTACACCGAGAAAAGCCTAAGCGTAAAGTGCCGAATTTGATTACCCAAGGACTGCTCATTTTGAATGCAGGGACCTCTTATTATTCACAGTTTTCTTCGCGGG
>JABSTQ010008563.1:0-31476 GCA_013358835.2 Ixodes persulcatus | reverse complement strand
TTCCAAGCGGCACACGACGGAAAATGCACAGTCAAGCTGTTCTTGAACACATGTCGCCATCTGTACTTTATACTGAGAAACTACAATTTTTCATAACTGAATGGGAAACGTTTGAGGTCTTATAACATTCTTAACATGTAATATATTAATATGGAAGTTCTGGAAAATGTAATATCGAAGCGTGCTTCATAATTTAGTGTCTCGTTATTTTGATTAGTTGAGGTGATTCCGTTTTTATAGCGCCATAAAATAATACCATTTTAAACTTTATTTTTTATTTTAGAATATGCATTATCTGTACAGTTTGTTGCTTACTTTCTTAATTTATTACATCCAACCGAACGCTAACGTAAAATATCGTGGACGATGGGAGGTTATAACTCGAGAAATATTTTTTTCAATATTAGAGACTGTGGTCTATTAAAAGGTGAATAATTAACTAACAACTAAAAATATGAGGCGTTGAGCCGACTGCAACGCCTCATATGTGGGCGAAACCAAGAACTTCACCGAACGTCTAAGCAGACACAAATATGATGTCAAAAAGAAGGACGTGCAAGGAAACGCTATAGCGGAATATGCAGAAAAAAACAACCACGTCATCGACTTCGACAGCAGTTCCGTCCTAGACACCGAAAGAAACTGAAAAAAACGACTCTATTTAGAGTTCTGGCATATCCAGCATACCGAGAACAACCTGAACCGGTCGATCGGTACCCTCCCAAGCAGCTATATTCACGGACTTCGAGGAGTCACAAAGAGAAGAAGACGATTTTAACGGCAGCGACAAGGAGAAGAAGAGAAAGACGAACACCCAGCCAAATAAGTCACCCGTGAACAAGTGTCCGAGCAGGCCGCGAAACGTCGGGCAATTTAAACCAGTTGGTTAGAATACTTTCATTTTCTTTTCTTATTGTAATACAGGATGTAAAATATTTATTTCTATATTTTGAACAGTCTGAGACTTCAACGCCCCCTATGATGTTGACGGAGGACGTTATCGTCGAGGACACCAAGCCAGCTGAGGTGCGACGGCCAGTTTCGAAGAGGAAAAGGAACGGTCAGCCCCAGCCCATAAGAGAACAAGTGTTCCAACATGCGCTGGACCTGTTGTCATCTAGCGCCAAGCATGAAGACGGAGACCATGCTTTTGGGGAGTCTGTGGCAACCGCAATCGCCGGCCTTGATGAATATAGGAAGGACATGGTGAAGATGAGGATTATGCAGGTCATTTTCGAGATAAAATATTCCTGTATTGTTGAACAGGTTTAAAGAATGCACTCCAGGGCCTATTAGCGGCGAGATGTTTTGGTGGCGCCCTCCTGTGCTTCCCCTTTGTGACGTCATTACCTTGCAAACAACAAGTTCGATGGTGTTTGTTATTAGCATGGTGGAAGCTTGAAATCATTGCGCTCTCAAAGGAACACTGCCAACACCGTCAAAATTAAAGTTCTTTCATTCCTCTTATTTCCGTCGATGATAAATCCCCTTTCCGACGTCATAGTCAGCGTTCGGCCAATCGTGGAAGGCCGACCACAGCGACGCTTTCGGTCGCGCACGGGGCTAATAGCTTTCTAGTAATATTGCGTGGGTTACTTCAAATTAAAATATTCCAGAGCCATTTAGGATTCACATGTTTGCATGGATAGCACGCTTCTGCGTGCTATCCAAGGGCAGTGAGCTGGACGTACAAGGAATGACTGAGTAAGTGGAAAATAAAACGCTTTATGTACAACAACGGACACATTAATAGTTGAACTCTCAAGAATTTACATCCAGCCTGTTTCTTCGACGTTAGTGCTCATTAATATCGTCCGACTGCCAGGCCACAGCTCCTTCCTGATTGAAATGCCTGCAGAACTCGTCTCTGACAGCGCTGGCAGTCACCGATAGGTTGATTCCATGGTTGTCCATGGGCGATAAGGCACCCACGTTTGACAGCTTCTCCGGCTGGATGTCTCGGTCGATAACTTCATCGCGAAGCATCTTGTGCAGTGCACAGCAGGTCAGCACCAACATTATCACGTTGTTGGGGAGAGCCTGAATGGGTCGTAGAAGGATCCGAAACCTCTGTGCGAGTACCCCGAAGAAATTCTCTGAAACTCTCCGTACCCTGGAGTGCCTGCATAAAAATTAGACTTGCTGCAGCACTACCATGTAACATTGCGAATGACATAGACCATTATGTCTGTAACCTGTACACCCTACCTGTAGTTATATATCTTCTTGGGATCTGGTGCCTTCCCAGGGTAGGGACGCATGAGGTTGTCACTCATCGGGAATGCTGCGTCAGCAACAAATACATACAGTTGTGCGCATTGAGCACCTGAAAGTATAAAAGAGAAAGAGCTACACCTCCTGCACCAGCTACACACCACCATACCCGATTTGCGAGTGCAGTCCATCTACATACTGGAAGTATAATGCTCCTGACTTCTTACACCATGGCACACTTTTCTGCACCGGTGCAGGGTGGTGCTGGTAAGTCAAATCAGCCTAGTGTTCTTACAAAGTGGAAGGTCAACTGCCAAAGGTTATTATGGAGGGACGAAACAGATCACCAGGCAGAGGCTCAGGAGCAGGGAAGTCGAGCGCATCAGTGGTTAGTCTTAGGTAGAAGGTACTCCTCTTAAAGGTTGTGGAATCGTGGGTCCTGCCATTCGTGCCCACATCAACATATATGGCCTGGAAGGAAACAATGGAAAGCCAGGCGTTGGTATCGGGATAAAGAAAACATTTCTTGCATTTATGCCAGCTGTGCCAGGAATTACAAATTTTGATAACGGACACAAATCTTGCGTTGTGCAAACAAGGTATAGACCCCAAAATTCACTGGCCGCCTGAATTACAATTGTCACCTAACTTCTAAGCGTATGCCATCTGTGCCATTTTGAGGTGCATAAAGCGCCTCCCTGACCGGAATGGTTCATGTCGTGTACGACACACGCATCGAAAGCGGTCCCAACACTGGGACAAAGTATGTCGTACCACCCCGCAGCCCATTTTGTGACTTATCAAGGTTTTGGTGGTTGGTTGTACATGTGCTGGTGAAGAAGGCGGAGGACACAAGGGTCATAGTCGTTGCGGCATCCTACCCCCGTGTTTGCTAGATATTTTTTTTCGACTGACCGGCTTAAGAGCAAGCTACAGTATTCACACTAATGGTGGCCCTCTGGCGGCCAATGAGGGCGCTGGTTGAAGATGTTACCAAGAGCAGAACACGGGAGGTATGAATACTGCCTGACACTATTAGCACAAACATGGCATTGGTAGTTTTTCCCATATTGACAAGCACCAAATTCAACTTCTGGGAAACCTTGGATTGTTGACATAAATTTGCATTTTCTATCACTGTGGGAGTTTGGATGATCAGCTTTCAATCTTAAAAGAGAACAGCATACACTGGCTCTCACTTGTTTGTGCTTATAGTATTAGGCATATGTAACTACAATGCATGAACTGGACACTGCTGCTTCGTCAGCATTCATTTTGAACTCTGACAATTAAAGCATTCAAAATAATGCTGATGTGTCATTTTGGATGCTTAGTCACTTGTATCAATGCTCCGTCGGAGCTTATTGTGAACTTACTGGCTCAGCATAAGCTCTCCTGGTGTAAAAAATTTGACCAGAGGGCTTTAAAACTGAAACAAATAAAAATACAACCACATGGGAAATAACATATTCTCGTCTGCCAATGACATGTTGACATGGTGCCCGAGAAAATACCCTATTATCACTGCCAAGTTTGCAAAACACAATTGAGCCTTCAGACGGAGCTAAAATTAAGAAAAGAAGAACTGTCATCACATGACGACGAAGAAATACCTTTAGGTCAGCATCCACCACTGCAAGGAGAACCAAACTGATGTTCCCCATGTAATCGTGTACGAGGAGCCGCTGTTTGGAGGGGCAAACATGTTGATGTGCTTGCCTTCAATTGCTCCCAAGCAGGGGGGGTAGTTTCACATCCCCTCAAACCTGGTAGGTACAGCTCGCCACTCGGCAGGGGTCCTTGGAAAGACTATGTGCCTGAAAAAGAAAAAAAAGTAAGGAGGATGGCCGGTGCTCTCAGATGTGTTGTGCGCCACTCAGATAAAGGATCCTCAAAATATCACTTCTTACCGCTCTCTCAAGTAGTTGTACAGTGCAGTACATGTGCTGTACACGATGCTGTGGACAGTGCTACGCCCCTCTAGATATTGGTAGTGTAGCGACCTGAGGGAATCACCTACAAAGTAAAAAAAGAACCAATTAGTTGAGCAACAATATAAAGCAGATTCCAGAAATGATATATATTTTTATTAGTATATGAATTTCCAGCCACTCAGGGCAGATTCAGATAAGGATATCGGATAACAGAGACTTTTAGCAGATCGTTTTTTAGCCCCGAAAACGATGCCCGATACGACGCATGCCCATGGCAACCGGAAGGGAGAGGAGGTATCGTTATCGGGGCGAGAAAACGGTCTGCTAAAACTCTCTAATGATAGCACAGCGTTTGAGCGTCGCTTGCGCTTTGGTAAGACAATAATTTTCTGCCTTTGCGACAACACTCATTTTAGTTGTAGTTTCTGACAGGGAACGTGGGCTTGGGCTGTTGCATCTCCGCGGCTCTCCTGAGCTACTAAATATGACTATATCTATTACTATGATTTGCACCCACTGTATGGTACCCACCATCGGCAAAGGTATTTTTATAACAAAGCAGTTTTATTGAAACATCACTTAATTAATTTACCGTAATTCGCCTCAAATCATCCGAGGACTTACCGCTTGCAAGGTGACGGAGCGTAGCTTCAAGCCGCTCCTCCGCAGAGATAGACTCCCTCATGACGGTATTCTGCCTTTGAATATCCGCCCTGATTCCGTCTGCCAGCCGATGGAACACATCAGGCGTCATCCTCAGGTACCGCCTGAACTCATTTGCGTCCTTCAGGAGGTCTCTTGTGAGCGAGTGATGCGCTCCCGTCTGCTCGCGTTTTTGTAGGTACTCTTTTACCCACGGACTCTTCTTCTTGGGAGGGGCATCCTCGTCGCAGAGAACAACTATTAGAGCTGCCGCAACAACTCTACGCTTTCGTGCCGACATGCCACTTTACGCACGACGGAATCGCAGGCAGAAGGTGCTTCGGTTTCCAGAATCTGGCGGGAGATGGAGAACACGACGCGCGTTGCCGCAGCAGCGGATCAACGACGCCGAATGGCTAACGGTGATGATGATGATGTTGGCTTTCAACTGAAGCGCCACATTATGGCCAACACCGAAACTATTTTCGGGAGTCTAAACGTCATCGTTGTTGCACGTGAAGCGGTACGTGTGAGCGAGCACATTTCGCGAAACTTGAGTGTCGCGAAACTGTTGTGCGCCTAAAAGATGCATTGTGTGAACAGACCTTTAGATACGGATCCTAGAACAAACGCCTTGGATGTGTTCGGGAGGGCGAGACGCGTGAACATAGACGGTTTTTACTTTCACGTGTCGTCTCGTTCATGCTAGCGACAGCGTTGAATTGTGCCTAGTATCTCAGAACTTTCGGTCAGCGCGCGCTGGGGTTTTGCGCCGCGTCCAGCGGAATGGGTGCCGGGCCGGTGTGGTGTGGCGCGGTGCTGGCGTTTGGCGGGTTGCGGCGGGTTGATAGAACACGCTCCTAGCTGGGCGTCGTAGCGCTCGCGTACGGCGTTTGCCCCGCGCCGGCCTGCTGTGCGTGTCGTCGGTGTTGAGGCGTGCGGGCCTAGAGTTGCTTAAAAGTGTTGACAGGACCCTGGTAACCTCATCGTTTCCATTGTTTTCTCCCTTACCGGCCCCTGCATATGTGTCTATCCTTGCGAGCCACCCGGAGTACTACTACTGTCGCTAATAAAGACTATTATTGTTATCTAAAGGCTGGTCCACACTTTTGCCACTGACTATGACTGAGTCCGACAAAACCAGTTATTAAGCCCCTTGTGACGGCTTATGACCGGGCTGCGCAGCAGCAATGGCAGTCGTAAGCAACTTAAATCCCTGTTTTGTTTGACTTGGTCATAGTCAGTTTCAACAGTGTGAACCAGCTTTAACGCCTCTTAGGTTCATGTAACTAGCAGTAGCTTCAGGATAAACTTGCGGATTGTACTACCCCAAAGTATTTTGATCACATCCTCGGTTTTGATTCTTGATCTGTATTCCAGCACTACGCAACGTCAATGTTAATTGCTGTGCATGCGACTATCATGCAAGCTATGCTATTTCTAGGTGGTGTTTAATTTGTTTTTAAGGTTCCCGGGATTTTTTAAGGTACCAGTAGGTATCTAAGCTCCACAGGCACACTGTTTTTAATACAATTATTTCATGCAGAAACTCAGTTTCCTTTTTTGGTTGAGTTTATTGGTGGTGCCCTCATGGTTTTTGCACTGTCGACGACAAGAGAAGCGTAATGTTGGCACTTGTTGATCTGTAAAGCAAGTTCTGGTTTCTTTTTTGTTCCAGAATGTCAGTCGGAGTCTTATTCATGGTGTTGCAGGAAGTCTGTATGATGTCGAAAAAGCTGCAAGGGACTAGAAGGTGCCGATGAGCTGCCAGTCCGAATAGCAGCTATCAACTCAGTAAGGGCCTGCAGGGGTATCAGCCCCACCCGTTTCTCTTCTGCCATTCGGGACATGATGTTTTGAAAGAGATGAAAGAGGGCCCATGCACTGCTTCCGCAGGGATCTGCTGGTATGTATGTCATTTTGTTTTTCTAAACAAATGATATCACTACATACTGTAAGATAACCAAAGAAGCGCCCACTCTAAATTGGAGAAAATCATGGAGAGGTGGGGGATGGGCGCTTGGTAGGTACGTTAGCGAAGGTGTACATGGTCAGGTGGTCCTTTGCTTGGTCCGACCACGAAATTACGATTATCCGCCGTATGCAGAGATAGTTGATTGCGCGAACACGTAAAATCAAAGCGTGTGGTTGTTTTTTGTTCTTTTATCTCTACGAAGAAGCATATTAGTAAGTGTTCGATTATGCATTCGCTCGTCTTTGTATCTAAAACCTTCCATTTACTCTTCTGAGTTAGAACAAAAGAGCAATTCATCTTTTCTTGGGCACAACCTTCTGTGGCAATGAAAAGAAAGCTATGGAGGAGGAACAAAAGAGCAACCCATCGTTTCTTGGGCACAGCTTTCTGTGGCAATGAAATGGCATGTTGTTAAACGTAAGCCAACGCTTTGGCTGAAGCACTCGGACAGACCTACCGTAAAATACCAGGGAAGCGCCCACTCAAACGTTTGAAATAATCGCGAGAGAATGGGGGGTGGGCGCTTGTCCAGTCATCAATTTGACGTATAAATGTACTGCATGTATTTCCTCAGATCTTACAAATTTGGAAATGGGCGCTTAATGTAGACTGTGCGGATGCGCGGCCTTCACGGTACAAATTAAATTTCACCGTAGACAAGTGCCAAAAAAATAGACAGGGAGAAGTAGTTGACGTAAACACTGGCGAACTCGCAACTAACATTTAATGAAAGACAATCTCCTATATGGCCGTGAAAAACGTCGGTCATTACTACAACCGATGTAGCCCTCAATCAAGAAGTTCATATTATTTTGCCGGTAAGGTTATGGATGTGTCACTTGTACACCTGGTGCCTTTGGCTTCAATCTCAAGCACCTCGTATAGCTCTTTAGATACTTTATCTGGGTATCTGGCCAAACATTTGGTGTTGTCAAATGCCTGGAAGCAAAGGCAACGGCTGCAGTGCCTGGCCAGATGTCCTGATGGGGGTTGCTCGTGTTGCCGCGTCATGTTCGCATACACGATCGTTAAAACATCGGCCTGTCTTAGCAGTGTAATCAGAGCCATATGACATTGGGATTTCGTACATAACTCCGGTCATGCATTCTGTGCATTTCTTGGGGTGTTTTGTTTTGCATTTGTCTTTTGCAAGAGCAAAGTTAGTGGCTGTGGCGGCCATCCATGCTCGCTAACCAACCGGTATACGGAAACAACTGGGAGTCCCGCTTCCCACTCTCCCACTTGTCTTACATGTTGCACACCACGTGCTCGGTTTGCTTTGACATTTATTATTTGCCAAACTTGGTAAAAATCCTACACGGCAGACAAAGGGGAGAGCTCACACAGTGTACTGGCGATACACAACACCAAATATACACATGGTAAATACACTATCTTTGTTTTGCGAAGAACTAGAAAGCCTATGGTGAACTTAAACCAAGAAAACACAAGAGCTAAAAAGAGAATGCTGCAAGTTTGGCACTTCCTTGCTAATGTTATGCTAACATTTTGAAATCAGAGCTAAACGGAACAATTTTGTATATTTTTTAATTGGTTAAGTTACACCCAGCAAATTATTATGGTTGAACTATATTCAGCTGTGCAGTGAAACGTCGTGCTCTGGCTCCCTAGCTTTGGCTTCATTGCCACAGAACGTTTTCCTCAAGTATATCACTATCCAGCTATTTTCGACTCTTCAGCCCTCATCCTCCTCTCCTGTTTTGCCGCTCTACCCGTTCTATGCCCATGCTCTCTGCCAGTCATGGAGATAACCGCCCATGGCGACAGGGCGCGTGGTGTCTCTTACGTATATTTTTTTAACTTGCTTAAAATAGGGAAATAGTCATTTAGTATGTCTTTTGATGAGTTGAAATGTTTCAGATGTAGGGGTTGATCGATTACTCTGACATGGGTACCCGCTCAGTGTTTTACTTTAGTTTTATGGTGTTTTGTGTTACTAGAATGAATTGGGTTTTTGTTTAGTTACCACATATGTGTTCAGGTGATTGATGCCATTGTTAGTGACCATTAGTACCCAACTCAACCTGGGTGTCTATGAACTGAAAAAACGGTAATTTTGAGGAATTTGGCGATTGTAAAATTCTGAAGATTTCCACCCTAATCAGCATCATCGATCAGGGAAATTCAGCCTTCCTTTCTCTGTATGTCAGCAAAAGACACGTGTAGTGTGACACATGGAACTTTCTACTCAGCCAGCATGCCAGTGTAAATCTCTGCTTGGAAACTATTCTTTGGAGAATCCAGAGATACAATTTCATCTCGAAATGTATCAACAAAACAAACTTGTATACTCTAAATGAACTGCTGCTGCTGATGGCAAATTCGTGGAATGGCATCATAGTGCGAGAGCTTGTCTCTATAGCTAACCCAGTTGCTCCTGAATGTACTTTCTTTGGGATTTTATTTACGGGCTGTGAACATCATGGCTGTTGAGGTAGTTTCTGCCCTTGGGGGGGGGGGGGGGGGATATCCTTCAGCTCGGCAGTCCACGGAAGCTTTAGCAGCCAGGATTTTGGATGTTGTGAGAACAATGACGCTTGCTTTTAGCTCATATATGTTTTGCCAGAAGTTGTATGGCCAACCGCCAGGACTGTCTCATCCGACAGCAGGACATGTCGGCTACTGTAGCGTCATTTACTGTTGTCGCTTACAGACCACTTTTAATGCATGGGTGATAGAGAACGCTAAACACACCAGTCGGAGGCGCATTCCAGGCACCATACTGTAGCATCTGCTGCTGAGATGTTTTCATTAAAGTTATTACAATCTCTTGATTCTGTTTCTTTCGTTTTTCAGTGGGACCTCATGAAGCTGGCACTGTGCATGGAGGGACAGAGTGGCTGACAGTGAGCTGCCCAAGACAAGCTGCTGACTCTAGTGACCACCCCCGAAAGCCTGCGGATGGGCTAATTGACAGACGTGCCTGGACATTTATAAATGGTAAAGACAATCTAGATTGCCTTTGAATTATGCCTTGGTGTAATGGCTGTAGCTTAAATGCCATGTTTGGCTGCTAGAATTGAACTGGATATGCTAAGCGGCACTTGTCACCAATTAAGCACACGATGAGTCGCTTATTTGCAGACTCTGCTTCCCAGTCCATGAGCCATCAAAGATTTAGCCAAAGAGATCCCAAGTCAGCCATGATTTCATGTTTATACGTATATGATGGCAATATTGTGGTAGTTCTTCGTGCGATTTAGAATTCTAAACTTTCCCATCACTAAGAATACATTTTTGTGCTGCCATCCGTATTAGTTTTTAAAGTACCATGATCTGGGCCTTGCTATGTTAGCTGCCATGAGAGGTGTCCCGCTAGTGTGAATCGCTTGCCAGGGATGTTTTTGCCATTGGAGGCACATTTCCAAGGCGTTGAAACTATTTTTGGCTTCATACTTGGCTTAACTTGATCGTTGAGCCATTGAATTTCTCTTTCGACGCGGGCACCGCCACCAGAATATTGATCGTTGAGCCATTGACTTTCTCTTTCGACGCTGGCACCGCCACCACAATAGTCCCATCACATACACTGACACTACTCTACTTTACAAAAACTACAGCCGTTTGCATCCATATATCCATCCCTTAAATAGTCTTTTTTCATATGCTAGAGTGGCCCTTAAAGGGGTTATGACACGAAAGTTAAACAGATAGACTATTCTTGAAATGGAATGCTCATAGGCTACTTAGTATATAACAAAGTTACAGGATTTCTAGAGCTCTGGTAATTACAATATTGTTTTTTCATTTGGCAACCAGGCAACACTACCCAAGTTAGTCACACCATGGTGTCCATAAACCATGTGACCATGAACGCTCTCTCATTCTAGGCGCCCTCCGTGGTACGATCAAACTAGCTGTCCTCGCCGTGGTACGATCAAAACCGCTCACGCAACTCGGTAACCCGAAAGCTATTCTCACTCTCGCCCCCGGCCCGTTGACCTTCCGCCGTGCGTGCACCTGCGAGATATTCCCGGACAACGGTGACCACGGCGAGTTCATCCATAACTCGTCGTCGCCGGAGATGGTCGCCAGTGGGTCACAGTCAAAATGAACAGCTTCCAACATATCTTGATAGCAATCACTTTCCTCGCTGCTGCGATCAATGTCAAACACTTTGACAAGGCAAGCGATGCCATAGACGTAATCGTCACGAACCGCATGCTCGAAATGTGGAAGGTACACGAGGAAGCTGAAGCTCAAGACGCCAAGAGAGCCAAGTCTGTCAGTGCGTGCAAGGAGACACCGCACTAGAGGCTGGCTATGTAGCCAGTCTCCAGCTCCGCCCGGATGCGCCCCTCTGAGGAACCCACATATAAGTCGATTTATTAAAAACACTATCGCGCCATTTTCAAAACCAGTTTAACAGGATTTCAGGAACATACAATGGGTCCTAGCAGTATTGTTATCTCATATTTTATTTTTGGCGTGTCATACCCCTTTTAAGGTAATCAGCTATCCACTTGCAGTGAAGTTCTTCACATCAAGAGTAAAAGAAATCTTACACTTTTTTAGAAGATTGATACCAACACAGGAATGTTGCGTGCCCTAACATCTCTAAACCCCCTTTGTAGTGGTTTCTCGGTGTCTTAATATGCCGTGCATCAGGATGTGTTCTGTCCCGCCTTTATGTCACCCCTTTTCTTGAGTAGTTTCCGCAAAGTGCTTTCAAAGATCTTCTGGGCTCCAGCGACACAAGAATTATTGTCTCCTTCTCCACATGCCTTACTTCAAGTTTTTTTGCAAATGCAACCTTCGCCCTCTTTACGTTCAAGCTATGACAACATGTAGGCCTCCTTGATAGTAGATTGCAATGACAAATACCTCCTGATTGTCCACATTGGATATCATTTGCCTGCGGTGTGTTCTGGAGACACAAACTTCTGCCACGCATTAGTGTACGGTGGAGAAGCCTGCTACGTGACTTCAGAGTATGCAGTCATTGAATTCAACACTAGGGAATTTAATAGTGATGTCTCATAAATATGGACACCTCCATTCCTCCCCAACAGCGTCCATAATTTAAGCTGTCCATAATAACGGAACAAAAAGACAGGTATTTACTCAGTTGGTCCCCGAAAATGTTTTTTATATAGCAGAGTATCCATATTATCAAGACATGGCTGTTTACCCATTCTGCCGGACTCCTACTGGAGCGAGAAAGAGAAACAGCCGACACTGATATGCCTCAAGACTGGATAATACACTAAAAACACGGACAAAATGAAAGAAGATCTGGACAGGAAACGTCGTAACTTCCAACTGAATGGTTTATTTTGGTAAAACAAAATATCTACTGATCAGAAGCGGCACATGCTGGCAGAACACTGTGAACCTGATTCGCTTGGTGCGATTTTACTTGCGATTTTTTTTATTGTGACGTCACTCCTGCAGAAAAATAAAAGCATAGGGGAAGCTGCGGTGCCAGACGTCGCAGGTGTAAATTTGCAAGCAAAATCGCACCATGTGAAGCGGGCTTAAGGTAAGGTCTAAACACAGTCCCTCAGAAACCAGCATTATTGACCCTGCAGATAGTGAAAATCTTTGTCAGATAATAGCAGTGAGGGAGTGCTCGCATCAGTTGTTATCCTAGAATTATATCAAGAAGGCATTGTGAATTTTCCTCGCTTTTTTGTCTTGTAACGGCCCATGGAACTAGTCTTTTCTAAGTTGGACTTGCACTCACAGTGGACACAGTTGACTGTTAGGTGACCTTGATAAAATCCCAGGGTAACAACTCTTGTGTGAGTGCACCCTCATTGTCATTGTCTGACAAAGAATTTCACTCTGTAGAGCCAGTGACGCTGGTTTCTAAGGGAGCGCTTTTTGACCTTCTCTTACAGTGCTCTGCCAACAGGTGTCAGTTTTTATCTGTATTTATATTTCCTTTTTTAAATAAACCGTTCGGTTTAAAGATACATCGTGTCCTGTCGAGAGCTTCCTTCTGTTGGTCATGTTTTTTTGCCATATTATTCAGTGATGAATAACCAACTAGCCCAACTTGCCATCTTGAGCCTCAAGACCATGCAGCATGCATGCAAAGATATCTTTTGGCAGGATTGCCATCGCTTGTGCTTACTTCATGAGCCCCAAGGGATGGCAAGCCTGCCAAACGTATCTTCGTGTGCATGCTGAATGTATTGAAGTCTGGTCGGGGTCGGTTGTTTCTGTTGGTCGCTTTAGTAGGACTCCAGCATTATGTCTGATTCCATTTTACATTGAAATTTTAAAATACATTTTCACAAGAATATGGCGAGCATTCTTTGTATTTCTTGATTCAATATACTTCAGTCAGACTGAATGTTTTTCTGATCTGATTTTTTGTTGTTGAGTTTTAATTACTGGGGAATTTGGTTTTTGTGGTTTTATAGCTTCAAGGCTGTCAGTGGAAGTTGGCACCACTTTATATTGTAATTTTATATGTATGCAACATAAATATCAAAAAGCACTTTTACGCATTTAAAAAAAAACATAGAAAACATTGGCTTTATAGTGAAGTGTACTTATGGCTTGGTTTTGCTATCAAGAGAAAGAAAAAAAATTTACCTTGCGGCAATTCAAAATTTGCTTTCAGATAATCTGAGCCAGGGTTGGGCAGTATCGCGATGCAAATGTATCGCGATAGTATTTTAGAAATACATTTCGTATCTGTATTTCTGTATCGCGATACATTTTTTTCACCAGTATTTGTATTCCTGTATCGAAATACATTTTGAATTTTTCTTTGTATCGCGATACAATCAAGGTGAAATGTATTTCGTTGCATTTCTTGAGAAATACTCTCTCCCCCCCCCCCCCCCCCCCCCCGAGAGATGCTGGGGCATTGTTACTATGCTGACCAAGTTTCCTTCCGAATCGCCAAACTATTTTTCTATGCGTCCTTTTCTTTACTATGATAACTGTTGGGTAGTCGGGGACTCGAACCAGGTGGCGTGACAGGAATAGAGTCAGAGCATCTTCTGCCGCACGTCCTTAGGTAGGAATTTCTTGAGTCATTGTTTACTGGCATCCAATGCCAGCGGCTAACCGTCTCCCTTGCCTTAGCGTACACAGTACGCCCAACCGGCAAAGCTGAGTCACAGTCCCTTGCAGCACGAGCCTGGTGGTGGTTGACTTGAAATAGTAGGATGACTCACGCAGTGAAGTTCAACACATATTCGAATGCGTCTGTGGCTGCGCCCGTTATATAGCACGGCTCAAGGGTACGCCATCAGCCGACGTGAACGTTACCCGCTGCTCTGGTGATCCGAAACCCAGGAAGGAGGCCAGACGTGGCCTCGCTGTGCCGACTCAGAGTTTGTACACCTGCGACTCGCCTCGAGCTCGCACCTGTGCCGGCAATATCAGGTCGCAAGCTACGCGGCCTCTGTTCGGATGATGCTAGGCGAAACTTGAGGACTGCAATCCATGCGTCGGTGGCGGAGGGTCAACAGGAAGGACCTTCACAACAGGGATGCCACCGTATCGTTTTTGCCACCGTAACAGAAGATAAGACATGTGTTCCAGAATGCTTCAGGTGGTCCACTATTCTCGAAAAATTCCAAATGACACTGCCTTTACGATCTTCAACGAGGTACCCTACAGGTTACAACGGAAGTACGTATTGTCCTTTCATACAGCAGCGTGGTAAAGTTTCATGTTCAAGGCCACACCTACAGATCAAGAATACCAGTTCATTGCACTGGGACGTCATGTGATCAATGTTGACAGCGGCGCCCTTATCGGACAGGGACGTGGTGACGTTTTGATGGGATTTAGAATGACATGGAATTTATTTAGAGGTCGAAGTCTTTTCGCATCCCTCGTCAGACAGACAGGATGTCAGGGAAGGGACCGCGGTCAGTCCTTGATGGAACGTTTTTTTGAGCCCATTGAAGACTCCTCGTCATCTGAAACCACTCCCTTCAAGGCAAGTACGAGAAAGTAATTTCGGGATCAAAAACTTCCACTTCCAACTTCAAGCTTCATCTCATTTGGCGTCTCAAACAAATTCGAAAAATGTATTGCTGTATCAGTATTTCTGTATTTGTATTTCTGCCTTCCCTAAAATGTATTCCTGTATCTGTATTTCCAAATACTTTTTGCCTCTATTTAAAATGTATTTTCGATACGTATCGCGATACACTTTTACATATATATTTCAGTATCAGTATTTTAGCTACTATTTTAATGTATCCCAGTATTTGTATTTCCAAATACATTTTTGAGTATTTCTGCCCAACCCTGATCTGAGCAACCTTCCACAGTACTGCATGTTATATGTGGTGTTCACATTGAGGTGCTCTAACTGGCTTTTAGTTTGCATGTACTGACAGTAGTATACCACAAATAGACGGAAACCATGCTTGTCGTTGTCGAGTTCTGTAGTTCCTGCGTTATGTAGTGTCCTGTAATATGAAAGCCTTAATGGGAGCGCCCGGCCGAGGCAGTGGCTGGTAGGGGCGCTTTGTGCGCTCTGGGAGATTCCAATCTACCCAAGGGGAGGACTCACCCCGGGCTCAGCTAAAGTACAACACACGCTGATTAGTTTTCGGTTTCGCGGTGGAGAGAAGTTCATCAGCATAATGTCACGGCTATTGATTCAGAAATTACTGTCTGAGAGAGACTGGCCAGAGTCAAGGCAATGATTTTGACCGTTAAAGTGCAAGGACCGTGCCATCCTTCTGATTAATGAACGCGCTCTTCATCACATCTTTTTTTTCAAACATGAGATTCGGGTGTAACTTTAACATTTGTTTATTTGACAGTGCCTGTTCTAAAATTTTACACCAGAAACAACTGATAACAAAAACAGTGATGAGCATGCTTGCTTCGAGCCTTCGTGACCATATCTCTGGGCGTGATGCCGATGAAGCGCACTCTTTCGCTAAACCTAAGCCAAAATCTGTTCGCAAGTTCAGAACCAGTTGAGCCCCGAGTGAGGGTCCTTTTCTTGAGGCAGAACTGAATCACATGGAGCGCACATAGCTTTTCCGACCAGTGCCATCTCAGTCACGCACTTTCAGTAGGTCTTTTATATTGAAGGAGACTGCAAATACCACCAAGACCATTTGGGAAGCCTTTCTGCTGTGTTATACTTTAATTAGGAGCATGATTTATAGTTCATGTAAAACATATTTACTAAACATGCATCACTGTTTATCCTGTTCCTTCTCCAGGTGCTGCTATCCAGCTCTACGTCACAGCCATGCAGTGGCCATGGGGTGAACCATCGACAATTGCTGTCAGTAGTACTTGGATCGGCAGAGCCACCTGCTAGCTATGAAGCCCAGTTACCAGGCAGCAGATACTCGACCAGCTACCTGCCTTATCCAGCATCCAGCCTTTGTCGCTCTAGTGGGACTCGGGCATTATATCCGAGTCCCACTAGAGTGACAAACAGAAACAAACGACAAGGGTAAGCCTCCAACCCATGCAGCATGCCCGTGATGGTACGTCTGGCAGGCGTTTATTCGTTTGGTGCTCGTGAAATAAGCAAGAGTGATTGTAAGCCTGCCAAAGATACCCTCGCGTGCATGATGCTTGTGTTTAAGCATAGCCTTTTTTATTCTACAAAGCCTGTCAAATCACGAAAGACTAAAGCACCGTTCACACATATGCAGCCGAGTAAGACCGAGGGAGACCAGACAGGTTTTTAAGCCTCTTGCGACGTCTTAGGACCAGCTCCGCTGCAGCGCATCTGGTCCTAAGACGTTGAGAGGCTTAAAAACCGGCCTGGTCTCTCTCGGTCTTAGTCGGTTGCATATCTGTGAACGGCGCTTCAGGATTGAGGCTTGTCGCTGTCGTTTGTTTCTGTTCGTCGCTGTAGTGGGACTAGGGCATAAGCCAGCACCATGTACTGAACATAAAATAAAAAACGACTGTATCGAACTTGATACAATTTAGCAGCTTCATTTGCATGTCGACCACACAATAAATACAACAGCTCGCAGAAAAATTACCGAGCAGCTTTATTATTCGTGAGGCACTAAATCCCGAACAAAGTAGCAACCAGTTTTTTCTGCAGACAGCGCCGAAAATTTGAGATGTTGCTGGGCTATATGCCACGAAAACATCCTTTGAATGACAACATAGGCTTCCTTGGGAGGAGACTGTACATTCCCCGTATAGCCAGGAATGAATGACCAGAGAACTCCCACCCTCGCCCACACTGCATTTACACCGTGTTGCCAAACTTGACTGACCACTGAACAGCCAGCCTGGCTCAGGCTTGTTTTACACCATACAGCCAAGCTTGGCTAGACAAGGAACTCCCACTGAACTACCGGGCCAGCTAGCCAGGCTGGGGCTGCCTAGCGCCATGGGGCAAAACAATCTAAGCCCAGTGAAACTTCCCCGGCTGCCCAGTCTGGCTCAAGCTTGAGCCGGTTTTAATGTGTTGCTTGGGACTCTATCAACCTTCCGAAGCCCACCCAGGGCGAGGAATTGTATGCAACCTTCTTGAAGCTACCGAAGAAGCAATGGTGATATTCGCCGATGCTTTTTCTTGCCAGTGCTATTTTTGCTGCAACACCGGCAGATGAAATGGGCATTGCAGAATCAGCCAACGGTTAAACACTGTAGGATTCAGAGCCTACTTTTCAAACCTTGTGAGGCTGAGCTCAGTAAAAGACATCCGACACCAACGGCTGCTCGTGAAGAACTCCCCTTTACTACTTCTAAAGAGCACGCACGTCCCCCCTTCATATTAGAAGGGCGCCACTAGCTGGACGAACTCACAAATAGCGACCACTACATCTCCCCTTCTTAGAGGCCGCGTTTTCGCCAAATAGTTCTTGTGGCGAAACGCACCCACTTATTGTTCAAAATAGTCCCATCAACTGCAATGTTTTCAAACTGTCCGCCGTTACATGTCTAAACGCCTGGGGCGGGTCACGGCTCGTCCGCTGCGAGTCCGATAGGGACTTGTCGACACAGGCGGCCCTCTTGGGTCACTACTAATGTTCTGCTGAGCCGCTATTGGGCTTGGAGGCACACCGTCAGCTGCGGGTTGTTCAACCGGCGGCCTTGGGGATGCAAAAGCAACCAGTCCCCTGCGGTTGCGCTGAAGGACCGCTCCCCTGTGGTCAGCTTCTGCCAGAAAGCTGCGGGGACGCTGTCCTGGGCTGAGCACCGTGGCCGGACACTGTTCCGACTGCACCCACACTCTTTCTCCAGGACGTAGAGGAGGCAGCTCACGGGCAGCATGCCGCTGGTTGAAGGCCTGAGCTTGTTTCCGCTTATGCAACTCATTCCTCCTTGCCACGCGAGCGGGCGATGGTGGCCGTGGAGGACTTTCATCTTGAGCCCTAGGAAGCCGTGTCTTTCAAACGACGCCCGAACAGAAGTTGTGCGGGGCTGTCTCCAGAAACACCGGGGGTGTCTCGGTAGCTCTACAGTGCCAAGTATGGATCTTCAGCTTTGGTTAAGAGTTCCTTGATGGTGCGGACAGCTCGCTCCGCTTGGCCGTTAGACTGCGGGAATCTGGGGCTACTTGTTTGGTGCTAGAAGCCGTAATCCTTTGCAAACTTCGCAAAATCCCCCGATGCAAACAGTGGGCCGTTATCTGTTCTTACCGAACGCGGGATACCATGCAAAGCGAAGGCTGACTACATTGCCGCGATCGTAGCTCCAGTCGAGGTGCTGCTTAACGTCAAGACTTCCGGGTGCCTCAAGTGATAGTCCACAAAAACGATCAAGTCCTGCGTCTTCCAATGAAACAGGTCGGCACCGACGACGTCCCATGGGTGAGTAGGAAAGCTGGACGAGATGAAAGGTTCTGCCGGCTGCACTCTTGTCTTGGCACAATGCTCACAGCCGCTCACCAGGGAAGTGATCGGTGCATTGATGCCTGGTCACCAGACAAAGTCACGAGCTCTGGCCTTGCACTTGACAACTCCTTGGTGACCTTCATGTATCAGCCTCGGTATTGCCGGTCGTAAGTCGGCCGGTACGAGGAGTCTCGGGCCCTTGAGGAGAATTCCTTTGCACAGCGACAGCTCGCCTCGGACAGACCAATACTTAAACAAATTGACGGGCAGCCTGTGCTTTGTCAGCCATCCAACCTTGCAATACCGTTTGAGTGCACAGCACTCTCCGTCAGACTGTTGCGCAGCTTGGACTTCCTCTGGGAGGAGTGGAAGGTTAACAGACGTGTCTTCCAGTGCTGCAATTGCAAATGTGTCAAGGGAGTCCTTGCCCTTGTCTTCAGAACCCATTCTCTGGGGAGCTCTAGAGAGTGTGTCTGCCGTTGCCAGTAGTTTCCCCGGCACATACATCATGCGGAATTTGTACTGCATCAGCTTTAAACGAAGGCATTGGGTGCGAGGAAGCAACATGTCTAACTCCATCTTGCCGAAGAGAGATACCAGGGGCATATGGTCAGTCTCCACACTGAGCTGCAAACCACGTACGAACTCGTCAAAACGTCGTACAGCCCACACCGTTGCCAGAGCCTATTTCTCTGTTTGGCTATAGCGCATCTCGGTCGGGGTCATGGCCCTAGATGCGAAGGCCACCGCCCTCCTTTCTCCCGAAGGTTGGTCTTGAAGGATTACGGCACCGATGTCGAAGGAGCTGGCATCTGCCGAAACTGTTGTGGGGTACACTGGGTTGTACTTGGCGAGACAGCAGTCTGATTTGAAGACGTTCTTCACCCGTAGGAATGCAGTCGCCTGCTCAGGACCCCAGACCCATACGTTGCTCTTCGACAAAAGTGCTTGGAGAGGAGCGGTGACTTCGGAGATGTGCGTCACGAAACGCGCAACATGGTTTACCATGCCAAGTAGCCTTTGGACCCCTGCAACATCCTCAGGCCTTTCCATCGCCTGGACAGCCTGAATCTTGCTAGGATCCGGCTTCACACCTTCTGCTGATACGACGACTCCAAGGAAGCTGACTTCGGACACTCTGAACACCCACTTGTCTTTGTTGAGAGTGATGCCAGCCTTCGATAATCGGGAAAGCACCTGGTTGAGCCGCGCGTTATGTTCTTCGCTCGTCAGTTCAAAGACAAGAATGTCGTCAATCATGTTGACGCACCCGACCTGTACTTTCAGTGTGCGCGCCATCTGCTTCGGCAAGTATTCTGGTGCCGACGTAAGTCCAAAAGGCAGACGACAGAAGCAGAAGCGGCCAAAGGGAGTAATGAAAGTGGTGTACTCCTGACTTTCCTTGGCAAGTTTCACCTGGTGAAATCCGGAATTTGCGTCGAACTTGGAGTACACAGTTGCTCTTCCCAGACGTCCGAGAACTTAGTCCTCCGTAGGGAGCATGTGCCGTTCTCGAAGGACAACCTTGTTGAGCTTCGTAAGGTCAACGCAGAGACGGTGACCACCAGAAGCCTTCGGAACGACGACTATTCCGGCACACCACGGGGTGGGGCCTTCAACCCGACGAATGACGCCCTGTCGCTCGAGCTTCTCCAGTTCCGACCTCGCGACCTCTCGTAAGGGAATGGGTACGACGAGGTACACTCAACGAGAAAAGAGTGGCTTTGGATTCCAGCCGGATCGTGCACTCGTCGGGTAGCGTACCCAGACCTGTGAAGAGCTCAGTGAAGCCTGGGTTGACTGCAGGCTTGGCTGCCGAATCGAGGAACTTGATGACCTGAAGGTCCTGTATGGCAGAGAAGCCCAGCAAAGGAGTACTGAGAGACTGGATGACATACACCTGCTGCTTGGAAGATCTGCCTTTAAACCACAGCGTGGATGAGAAAGAACCCAGCTCTTTAAGCGGGTGGTTGCCCGGTCCATGAATGGCGTTTTTCACCTTCGACAAACGCTGAGGAATCCAAGGGAAATTATCTGGAAGAGCCGTCACCTCGGCTCCCGAGTCCACTTTGAAGGACGCTGTAGAGTTGTTCACGGTGACATCAATGTACTTAGCCCTCTCTCCGGCGTCGACTACAGAAAGCTGCTGAGCGCCTACTTTTGCTTGCTTTTTCATGCGGGAAAGACAGGCCTCTGCGAAGTGCCCTTGCTTACGGCAAAGCTACACTTTGACTTGCGTGCGGGACAGTTCTCACGAGGACGAGATGAACGTCCGCAGAATAAACAACAACCAGGCCTGCCCGTAGAGACGCGAGATGACTGGTCATGAGCAGCATTGGTGGCGTTATGCTTAAAGCCGCGCCGTTTGATACGACCTGCGAGCTTGGTCGCGTCAAGATTAACACCTTGACCTCCTGGAGTTTCAGATTTACCCGTGCCTGCCTTGGTTGCCTTTTCTTTGTCGGCGTCTTCGGCTTGGCGCGCCTGTACCCACGCGTCCTTGAGCGTGAGCTTCGGGTTACGTCCAAGACGGTCAGACAGCTGAGAGTCCCAAAGACAGACGACAGAACGATCCCTGACAAGATGTTCCTCGACCTCCGGGGTGCCATAGTTACAGCGCTTGACAAGACGCATCAGCTCCGCGTAGAACGCATCTACGGTTTCCTCCGCTTGTTGGACCCGCCGATGGAAACGCGACGATTCGTATACTTCGTTCACGGGGTGGACGAAGTGCTCGGTGAAACACCGTACCACGACGTTGTATGGCGCCTCAGCGGACAGCGAAAAGGACTGCAGCAAGCGTTGGGCCTCCGATCCTATGCAGTAGAGTAGCAGACGTACCTGAACATCTTCAGGTGCCGAGGAAAGACCCGATGCAAAGGCGTAGTCTTCAAACTGTGATAGCCAAGAGGGCCACAGTTCCGCGTTCGAAAAGTCGAAGCTGTCGGGCTGGCGTAAAGCGATGCCCCTCCGGGGTGTGGAATCGGTTGTGCTATCAGAGCTTGCCATATCCCGCCTCTTCTGACACCATGTAGGATTCAGAGCTTACCTCTCAAACCCTGTGAGGCTGAGCTCAGTAAAAGACATCCGACACCGACGGCTGCTCGTGAAGAACTCCCCTTTACTTCTTCTAAATATCACGCACGCCCCCCCCCCCCCCCCCTTCACACTAAGAAGGCGCCACTAGTTGGACCAACTCACAAATAGCGACCACTACAAACACAACCGCTGACATGCAGCGGACACCACACCGGCAGCTGACGACCAAGAGGACACTGCTTCTAGGAGATCGAGACGACCCAGCTCAATCAGCGGCTTCACAAATTATTCTGCGTGTTCTAATCTAAGGGCCGAAATCCTGATGGATGCCAGCAATTCAAGAGCCGAAGCAGACACCAACGACGCCGAACATCCCTTAAACTGGCAAACAGTTGTCTACGGTAGACGCAAGAAACAAGAGTCGAGTAGCAGTCTCTTGAGTTTTGTAGAAGCCGCAGCAGCTAACCCTCAACTGAAGCAGAAAGAATATTCTTTCAAGGTTGCATACCACTCGAAGGAACCTTAAAATCTAGCAGGAATACCGGCGGCTATGGTAGAAAAAAACTTCTAACCGAAGCTAGGCTTAAACCTGAAAACATGCAAGCCATCAGAAAGACCACCGATTCGCTCCAATAAGGCGGCGAATACGGCATTCGTCAAAGTATACTGCAGAAAACTTGTGGCACCGCTACTGTCAATAACCTCCATCAGAGCTTCCAACAAGGCTGTGTAGGTAGTGGTGCATGAAGTGATGCTCGAGAATACAAGCCGAGGTGTGGTCCACGAGGCCGACCCGACGTAATCACCGAAAGAACTTGACCGCACGACGTTTTGCACGCAAGGTCCCTTGGAAATCGAGGTATAACGTTCGTCACCTTCTCTAGAACAGGGCCACCAGGGCACGTTCTCTACCATCAGATGGTTAAAAAAGTAACTCCGCTAAAATGCTTATGGTCTGCCTAAAATGCCAAGGCCTTGGACACACAGAAAATATATGCACACGCAAAGCAAGATGTCAAGATTGCAGGTGCATTATCCTAGAAAGACACGTATCCGAACGCAAGTTTTGTGCCAACCGCCGCTCGTCCGTTCACATAGCAACAGATCCCAACTGCCTGGCACGCCTGAAAGCCAACAAGCTACCTGAAGCCAAAGCCGAAGGCATAAAAAGCATTGGCAGCCAGGGGACATGAAGAAACAATGGAGCAGCAGTTGTGAATCGAACCCCGAAAGTCACGAGAACACAATACCCTGAACTGAAATATTCTACTCCAGGCAGAGGAAAAAGCAGGAGCGAGTGCCGCGCATCACAGCAGGTGTCGGTTCGAGAAACGTCAAGAAGCCAATCACACAAACCAAAAAAGGTGTCTCATAATCACTCGCCTCCCATCACCGCCGTAGCACCAGCAGAAGGCCTGGCAACTACGCACGTGGCCTACACCACGGAAACAAGAAGGGATACCACAACGATGGAAAACACAAACTAAAATCGTGGCAGGAGGAAATCCGAGACATTAAAGCAGGGGCCTAATCATTCAAGTCAATCATCCTTCAACTTGAAGCAGAACTTGCTAAGTACAGAAAGGAAAGAAGAAGACAATAAAAAATGAAAGGCATTTACTATTCCCTATAACGTCGAATTAGAGCGCAGCTCTTAAGGAGGAGGAGGGTAGGGTACGGAGAGGAGGGTATGCCCCTCCTGGTCATCCGTACCCTCTCCTCCTCCTCCCCTCCTCCTCTCCTCCTCCCCTCCTCTCCTCCTCCTCTGCTCGTCTTCCTTCCCTCCCTTCCTGCTTTTCCTCCTCCTCTCTAGAGGTATTTCGATTTTGCGATATACCATGCTAACCAATCTGAGAAATATATATAAAAAAATTGGGTTGTGTGTATGTTTATATAGCCTAGAACTTGGTCTGCCTCAACGGGCGACGAGCCTCCCAGCTGTAAATGAAAAATTTAGCCACTGCAGTAAACCGCCAGCCTGTGGTCTTTTAGGTGCAAGCCCACCGTGCATGATGTTTTGGTGTTTTTTGACGGCTTATAACTCTCTTTGTATGTATCTTACAATTATATATTTAATGTCAATTTAAAGAGCTGTTTTTCAACAATACTTTAATTTCTCGATATTACGATGATTTTTAGTTTTTAGTTATTTATTCAGCTTCTAATAGACCAAAAACTCCAATATTGAAAAAAATTATTTCTCGAGTTATAACGTCAAATCGCCCACGATAGTTTACATGAGCGTTCGGTTGGATGTAATAATTTAAAACAGTAAGCAACGAACTGTACGGATAATGTATATTTTAAAATAAAAAATAAAGTTTAAAATGGTAGTATTTTATGGCGCTAGAAAAACGGAATCACGTCAACTAATCAAAATAACGAGACATTAAATTATGAAGCATCCTTGAATATCACATTTTTCAAAACTTCCATAATTATATATTACACGTTAAGAATGTTAAAAGACCTCAAACTTTTCCCATTCAGTTACGGCAAATTCTAGTTTCTTAAAATAAAGTAAAGATTGCGACACGTGTTCAATAACAGCTTGATGTGCATTTTCCGTCGTGTGCCGCTTGGAACGCCACGTAAAAGACAGAAAAAGCGCCAGATGCCAGGGTGTAAGATGCCTGGATGCCCGCGGTGAGCGAGCCAGAGATTTCAGAACAACAAGCGAGAGGCTGCGGGTGCACCACAGCTACTTTTGCGCGCGTTCTACTGTGCGATCGGTACACATGCCCAACACGATTCAAAGGAAATGGGCGCCATGAAATCTATTCTACCATTCCAGATTCCGCCACGTATGCGAAAAGATTTTAATGTTTTTATCACTTGCGAAAATCATTTTCGCAATCAAACTATGCTTGTGGGAATGGTTTTACTATATTTTGTTTCAAAAACCACATCGGTGGCTCTTAAGTGGCAATGATATTAAAACAAACACAAAACATTAAATTGTCTCAGTGTCTCTGAGCCAACGCGCTGGCCCATGAATCCATATTTTTCGGGTTTAAGTATCGGCCGAGGTGCCCGCAATCCGATCGAGGCCATTCTGAGATTTCGGTTGCACGTCAAAATATCTCCAGTTAGTCTATTTATTTTTTTATTTATTTATTCATTTACCCTAAGGGCCCTTTCGGGCATTACATAGGGGGGAATTCATACAAAACGAACACGTTGACAGTAGTGACACACAGAAATATACAGAGAAAGCCGCGGCACACAAAAAAGCAGTACATATAATCACAAAGTTCAATTGCTGCACTTCAATGGTAACATTATACAAATACAAAAAGAAAACCAACGACACCCTACAGAACTATGGCTTATGCGCATCGAGGGGCAAACATGATTATGTTTTTTGTGAAATGAAAGGAATCAGGAGATTTAAAAAAGACTGATAATCCTGTGTCACTGCAATATCATTCGGTAAGGCATTCCATTCAGAAACGGCAAGGTTAAAAGGAGAGTATTTGTATAGGTTAGTGCGTGCAAAAATTGAGGTTACTTTGTTGGGGTGGTCTAGCCGTGGGAAGATACGGTTAGCTGGAACAATGTGTGTTTGACGAAAAGGTGTAGAAGAGTGATATATTTTATGAAATAAAGAAAAACGGACGATTCACCTTCTGTTCTCGAGAGATGCTAAATTTAAGGACTCTTTTATACTTGTTATACTACAGGTGGTTGAATAATTGCGTGTAATAAACCGGGCTGCTTTATTTTGGAGAGACTCTAATTCAATTAACTAGATAGGCTTGCTGGGGATTCCAAATAACTGACGCATATTCTATTTTGCTTCTTACAAGGGATGTATATGCCATTAGTTTTGTTTTTGTGTCAGATAAAAAGACGTTTCTTCTCAGGAATCCCAGGGTTTGATTAGCCTTTCGTAATATTGTCTCAATATGTACTTCCAAGATAAGTCTACTGTGAGGTGAACACCAAAGTACTTAAATGATTGCACCTTTTCTATATCTACACCATTAATTTGATAAGTATGCTCGGGAGTGTCTGTTTTTGTAGTGAACGTCATATGTTTCGTTTTATCCGTATTTATCTGCATTTGCCTATCAACACACCACAGTGAAATTTTGTCTTGATCTGCTGAAGGAATGCGCTATCAGAGGGGGAATAAATAGTCCGGTAAATGACGCAGTCGTCTGCAAAAAGTCGGATCGTGGACTGAATGTTTACGTGGCTATCATTAATGTATAGTAAGAAAAGGAGAGGCCCAAGTACTGATCCTTGCGGTACACCAGAGTTTACGGCTATTGGTGGAGAAGTTATGTTATCGATAATGACACACTGACGTCTATTTGAAAGAAAGTCTGAGATCCATTTAATGACACCCGTTTCTATATTAGCATCTGTCAGTTTTTTATTAACCTTGTATGCGGAACACGATCGAAGGCTTTGGAAAAGTCAATAAAAATTGCGTCAGTTCCGGGGGAGGAGTGAATACTTTTATGGAGGTCCGTAATTAACTCGAAAAGTTGAAGTTCACAGGAACGTCCCTGTTGAAAGCCATGCTGGTTTGAAAAGAGAAGGTTGTTAGTCACGAGATACTTCATAGTCTGAGAATAAATTATGTGTTCCAGTAATTTACATGATACGCAAGTAAGAGAGATGGGTCTGTAATTTGTGAGGGAGTTGCGATTGCCGGATTTGTAAATAGAGATGACATGGGCCAGTTTCCAATCGTCGGGTAGGGTGCCTGTAGAAAGTGACTTTTGGGAGAGTGCTCCTAAAAGTTTGCTGGATATGTATTTTGCTAATTTCAGCAATTTTGTGCTTATTCCGTCCGGACCAGGGCTTGAATTTGTTGGCAGTCGATCTATTGCATTGGCAACTCCTTCACTGGTGATGATAAAAGTGTCCATTTTAGCGGACGTTGAAGATATTAACATATTATTAGTCAAGGGCATTTCATCCGTGAAGACGCTACCAAAAAAAGAGTTAAATGCCTTTGCTGTCTCCAATGTGTTCAAAACACATTGGAGACAAATGCGGGTTCGAAATAAACCCGCATTTTTTTTCTTTTTTTATTATTAGGGCATGTTAAGTGATTTTTGTTGGTTTGGCTTGTGAAACCCTAAGATCTGAATATTTGCTTTGCTTTACCTTAGCTCGGAGCGCAGCCAACGCTACGGGCTGATGAAGTTGTCGGCGGTGTTCTATAACGCCGGAGGAAAAATGTAGGCGTCCGAACCAGAGCTTTGGCTAGAGTCAACTTCTTTCTCTTTTATTTCCCTGGCTCCCAAGCCACGAGCGCTGGCAGAGGCTGGCGCTCGTGATAGCCAGCATCGCGGGCCTAGCGCATCTGTCTGTGTCACTACAGGATCCCCCCCCCCCCCCCCCTAGTTGCGCGGAGCAACAGTTGTGGTTGTGCTCCACGTAACGATCTTTTTGGAAGGAGGTTGCTGGTGGGTGTTGCTAGCTTGAGTAATTGTTCTCGACAGTTCAAGCGGGAAAACGACAGGATTTGTCATCGAGGAAGGTAAGTAGGCAGGCTTCACGCGGTCCAGCGTGACCACATCGTGACGCCCGTTGATGTTGACCGTGATGGTTTTTTCTGTTCGAGAAAGAACTTCATACGGTCCGTCGTAAGGTGGCGTGAGGGGTGCTCGTACAGCATCTCTTCGCACGAATACGTGTGTACAGGTCTGGAGGTCGTCGCTAATAAAAATCTGCCGTGGAGTTTGCTGTCTGGGTGCCACTGGTCGCAGGGAGGAAAAGAAATTTCTCATCTCTTGCAGATAGGACGGGATGTCAGGATCTTCCGATGGTACATGTGTGAGAAATTCTCCAGGCAACCTAAGCGTAGTTCCATAGACGAGCTCGGCTGAGGTGCCAGCGATGTCTGTCTTGAAAGTAGAACGGATTCCAAGGAGGACGAGAGGAAGGTGGCTAACCCAGTGGGCACAATCTTCTTTCGTCATCAGTGATGCCTTAAGTTGGCGATGCAGCCGTTCAACCATCCCGTTGGATGAAGGGTGGTATGCAGTGGTGTGTACGTGGCGTACACCCAAGATCTTGGTGAGGGCCGTGAAAAATTTACATTGAAACTGTCGGCCACGGTCGGTCGTGATGGTGGACGGACAGCCAAATCGGGCGATCCACGTAGATAGGAAGGTGTGGGCGACTGTCTCCGCTGTTATGTCGATGATTGGAACAGCTTCCGGCCATCGCGTGAACCTGTCCACACATGTAAAAACGTATCGGATCTGCTGCGCCGTCATCGCGCGACGCTGCAGAGGCTGGTTGCACTATCACTCCACGGGGCGCGGTGCCGCCGGGGCCGAGATGCGCTCCGATAGCAAACCGAAACTTAAAAACCCGTCGAATTTGTGCGGTCTTTCAGAAAGGAGTAAAATGATGCGCGTGCCTTTTATCGTTCTGCAATTTGTTGGTTTAGGGTTTTTCGACGATGCTGAGCAATTTTCTGGTTGAAACCAGGCCCTTAAACACAATATTAAAAACGCTAATTACGCAAAAATAATTAACAGCTTAATTATCCCGGACTTTAATAATTTTCCTAAATGGGCCCCTGGCCCAGGACCGGAGTGACACAAGCCTATTTTCGTTGCGATGAGTAGTTTTCGCTGGAGCGATTTCGCCTGAGTTCTCTGAAACACCCTGTATACTGTAAACGACTAAAGTTTCGCGGGTAGCTAATTTTCGCGAATTTCGCGAATCGCCTACAATTCGCAAAAAATACGTCCCTCAAACAATTCGGGAAATATGTGAACGCTACGGGAGCTCCACTCGATTCGCGAAAATTAGAACCCGCGAATAATTTCAAATTTTCAGCTTTGGCCCGATTCGTGAAAATTTGAGCCCGCGAAAATTAAGTCGTTGCTGTATATATATATATATATATATATATATATATATATATATATATATATATATATACCGGAGGTTCATTTTTAATTCGAACAGATTTATTACAAAAAATCCGTAAAAGATGCACTAGTACGGTTTGTTCAAGTGAGTTATACGGCTAGGGGGACATTATGTGGGTGGCTAATCCTTGCGATAAGTCGGCTAATTAATTAAAATTTGTTAATTAACTTTTAATTGATGAAAATAGACATATGGTTCCAATTAGAAACTTGCTCAGCGTCATCGAACACCCCTAATTCAGTCATTTTCAGAAAGACTTTGAGCGCGTGAGAAGCGTAGTAGTGCACTAAAGTTACCACTCGTGGAGCAGGTACAAGGCTGGGGCTAGATAAGAGACGGAAAAATCGCACGGGCGCCTTATTGCAACCTCTAGCTTTGTACCTGCTCCACGAGCGGTAACTTCAGTTCACTACTGCGCTTCTCATGTGCTCAAAGTCTTTCTGAAAATGACTGAATTAGGGTTTTTCGACGACGCTGAGCAAATTTCTAATTGGAACCATATGTCTATTTTCATTAATTAAGAAGTTAATTAACGAATTTTAAGTATTTAGCACACTTCTCGCAAGGATTAGCCACCCACATAATGTCCCCCTAGGCGTATAAGTCACTTGAACAAACCGTACTAGTGCATCTTTTACGGATTTTTTGTAATAAATCTGTTCGAATTAAAAATGAACACCCGGTATATATATATATATATATATATATATATATATATATATATATATGGGTGATTTCATCTCAACTCAGGCACGGATTTAGGGTCGAATTTTTAATTTTGACGAAAAAAATATGTTTTGTGGCAATTCCTATAATAAGAAAATACGCAAACGGCAATTTCGTCGGATTTTGTGTCCTCAAGTTATGGACCGTTGAAGCGGTCAAGGTGGAAACACACGTTTTTCCAGCTTATCGGAGGTGCCATATTTTGCTCAATCCCTTTTTATACCTTTTACGCTACATCAATATAACTTTTTGCGAACACTCTAGACATAGGCTTTTTTATGCTAATTCAGCGTCTAGGTCATAACATTCTTAATCATTTTTTTTATTTGTCAAACCGCCTCTCTGCGACGATATTTGACGATATTCAGCAAGCTGGGCTGTGTGACCTAAGCAACATATTTTTATGATTTTTATATCACCGTAAAGCTCCAATTAAGCTCTTTCTGTTGAGTATAATGTCGATATTTTGCAACAAGTATATAATACGCGACGTGTGCCTGAAAAACGAAAATTAAAAAAAAAAACTGGCAAGTTTGGAATTGATTTTCTAAACAACACCACTTTTTATTTCTTTTAATTTTTATTCACAGTTAGTTAATATAGTAGTCTATCAGAAACTACCAACAGAAATTGTAATATATTGTTTGTATGGCCGCTATTAAGGCTCGAATCTCGTGCTATGAGCGTTTTGAACGGGACTTCGCACAGGCGCTCTGCTGACCAGAATGTTGGCCTATGTAAGGTTTTCTATTTATCGTTAGCAGTTACCTCAATATCCAACCATAAATATTAATAAAATTTGGAGTAGTGGACTTAAAAAGATTTACTTCGAAGGCCGTATCCACAAGTGCTGGCACAGCGCTTACTGCCTCCCAATAAATACCGAACTTGACATGTAATTGTCATATTTTCTTATGGCATACAGATATGCAGTGCATATACATATTGTTACGTTTTTAATTTACAAGAGGACGTCCATAACCAAATTAGACCCAATTCGAAGTGTGTCACGCGCCGTCTGCCCGCGCATCGTCGTCGTTCTCAGTGAGGTTCTGGCACGCGCCTCAGCAACACCGCTACACTATTTTCCCTCTGAGTTTTTTTTTGTGATGTTTCTTCCTTGGGTGGTTGATTCTGCTAAATAACCTCACCACGTTTCAATAAAGATAGACAGTTCGTTTCGCAGGTGTCGTTGCCAATGGTCTTCTCGCAGTCACCACATACACGCCAAAGTCACAGTTTTTCCGCAACACCAAAATCCAGCACATTCGCGCTTTTTGAAGATGGTGTGCCAAATCTTGTCACTGGCCGCAGGTAGCTTCCGTTTTCGTCATCTCTGTTGACACGTCTGAGTAGAACTCTGGTGCCGGCACAGATCATATCGGTACAAACATCACTGCACATTTGCGATTTGACCACCAACACCACAAATGAAATGCGCCAGCAAGGCCGAAACCCAGGAGAAGCTGGGACTTTTAGAGAAGATTGCCGCTTATGAAATCCATTGAATGGCCACAACGACCGTCGAAGAATTCAAGTCCAGCGCGCACTTACGCGCATCGATTGCTTGAAGGTCTGGGATGCAAAAGTGGCCATCGGCCAACGCAGGATCTTCATTTCACGGCCACAGAATAGTCGGGGAAATCGTGTTGACTTGCCCATGGAATGTACGGCACGACGACTTGCGGCTTCAGGTAATCCAGCCGCGATGCTATGGCTCCATGAGACGCCGGTGCCGACAACGTCGCAGAGGACTTTCATCCCGAGAGGGTGCCTTCCGGGTTGCATGAGGTGCCGTACCAGAAATCCCACTTCTGACACCAAATGTTACGTTTTTAATTTACAAGAGGACGTCCATAACCAAACTAGACCCAATTCGAAGTGTGTCACGCGCCGTCTGCCCGCGCATCGTCGTCGTTCTCAGTGAGGTTCTGGCACGCGCCTCAGCAACACCGCTACAATATGTACGATTTAGTATCTGACGCTTAGAAAGTACGGCTTTTTTGTGCGCGTTACGGACTCTTTCGTAAAATAACAAGCGTTTCGTAGCGTGTAAGGCTTCCAACGTGTTAGTCAAGTGTTTAGGTTTCATTTCTATTTTCAGTGACTCATGCCGGATTACTTAGACTTTTTCCTCTTGACTTAAGTTTGTCCGGGAGTCTAGATGTTACGTATCTTCTCCGTCAATACATAGGGCGGAGCTCACACACCATGCAAATCACGCCAGTGCCAAGTAAATAAATATTGTTAGGATAAATATTGTTTC
>JABSTQ010008562.1:0-30655 GCA_013358835.2 Ixodes persulcatus | reverse complement strand
CTTTTTTTATATCACGCTGGCACGTCGTACTAAAAATCACGACCGTCTCGACGCCAGTTTTGTACAGCTAGCGAGAAAGAAAGTAGTCCGTTGTGCAGCAACCTTTAGAACCGCGTTCTAAAAGTATTTGGTTATGTTACCTCGTACTAATTCAAAGTCACCGGAGAAATTTCCTAAAAATAATGATTACACTTTCGGTTGCTTTATGTAGCATGAAATTGTGGCTTAGCTGCCGTCCATTTTGGACTTGTAGTTCGATGAACTCGAACATAAGCGTGGTGCCTCACTGCTGACAAAAAGGCTGCCCCCTTCGATACGGTTGAGGGTGTCGAACCGAAATTTTTATCGGTTCGGTTCCGGTTCAGGTTCGCAGATTTCGGTTCAGCTCCGGTTCAGTTCCGGGGAGCAAAAAATAACGGTTCGAACCGGTTTGAACCGGTTCGAACCGGTTTGAACCGCAAAACGGAGAATATATTTTCCGCGTTTCTTCGGTAATAGGCACTATTTCAACAGTGAAACGAGTATCTAGCATTTTATCATTCGTAGAATCCACTTTTATTTTCAGGTAGAAAAATAAATTGCGTTATTTAATTTAAATGAAACAGTAAAAGAAAGCTAGATTAACATATATGACTCAGCATCTATTTTGTTTTACCTCAGTCGCATATATTTTATCTGAATCGAAACGTTATCAGTTTGGGGATCGCCTAAAATACCCGTTAATGCTGCAACTTCGCGTCACAGTATTGAAAGTAGAATCCTGCTGTGCTCTTGAGCTTAGGAATTAATTACAGTGCATAAAATCATGAAATGAGCGCGTCCTCGCCATATATACCCTGAAATCTAGTTTACAAAATACGTTTTACGATATGTATGATAACGACTCAACTGAGCTAAAATCAATAATATTTTCAAAATGCCAAGACAGTTTTAGGACAGACCCTTTCATCTACCTTTTATAGAAGCACTGAGCGGCAATAACAACGCTTACTTTCCTGACCAATATTCTTTACACTCAAGACCGTTATGCATGCAAATAATCATGCAGAAAAGAGGGACCTTTGTACTCAGATCGGATCTGACCTAAAATAGCGCGTACCGAAGTCACCAATTTTGACATAGCTTGGTTTGAGGTTTATTCTTGTCAAGATATCGGTCAATTCAATTTACAAATAAACATGACCCTTGCTATTTTTTATATTTTTGTTAAATAGAACAAAGTAGTATTTCATACTCTGCTCGACATTACAGGTACTTAATTGGTCACTTTCTGACGGTCTGCGTGCGCAATCGTCATAGTTCCGCCACGCGCCACTGTGTACTTTGTTTTCGTCCAGCCCACGGACACATAAAATTCTTGTTCATCACACAAAAGGAGAAACAGACTTCTATATGTTTGAGAAGTTGAATATGCGTCAGGAAGACATATGTTATTTAAATCAGTTTCAAATAAAACATTTGTTTAAGGTTCTCCCAAATCACTTCTATCGAGGATAAAAACGCCGGAAAAAATTTGCAGGGCATATATCAGATAATGTCGGGGTGCATTTACTTATGATGTATATCTTTAGGGTGATCGGCCCTTCATTTATGTTGTCAAGTCTTCAGGCAGCAATAAAATATTTTTTATTGTCATTAATAATTTGGCTGTATGAAGTTCACATAGCCGCTGGAGGCTGATATGGAAGGATGGTGCTCGAGAGTATACGCCATCTGCTGAGTCTGCGGAACACGCTTTTCTGTTCGCAGTTTGGCAGTGTGAAACACCGGGTCGCGGGCTATGCCAAAAAGAACTGTGTGCTCACATTACAGATCTGAAGACAAATACACGAAATGTGCAGAAAGAGAGATAATAAATGGTATTCTTCTAAATAATCCCATACAGGAAGCCTTACTGCAAAAATGAATGTATAGAAATGCAGGTTTTAAATGTAAACAGATCCGACGGAACTTCGTCTGCTTGGGTCAAAATTTGAGAAATACAGACTTTCACCAACCAAGTCATGAAGATTTAGGAGCCAGACGTTTCAATAGGTCCGGCTCAATAGGTCGACAGCCACTTAACCATCGGCGTATGTCAACGGACTAGGGCACTTTGAGAACAAAAACGTCCGCGGACGCCTAACCACTTATAAGTTGTGAAGGCGAAATCATGAATGTCCTGCTTCTGCTCCCTTATTTCGTCGCTAGCCAATGGGAATCCTATCCATCAGACTCCTGCTACACGCGACATTGGGACGGTGGGAGGCGCCGTTTGGCGCGGCTTCAAAGCTGATGACGTCGGTTCGCTCCATGGGACAGTTAATGCTTTCGCATTAAACGTGAAGGAAGCAAACGACACACCGTAGATGGAAAAGAGGCTGCAGCTCTCCACGTGCAAATAGTCGCCCTGATGAAAATACCTAACCGACTTTGAAACGTCGGACTCCTAACTGTTCAGGACTTGGTTGGTTATCGTCCGTATTTCTCTAATGGAGATGCGTGAAATGATGCTCCTAATTACACATAAATATCGCTAAGAACAGACATTATATTTCTAATTTAAATCACATTTGGACATTGGATTGCACGAGCTCGAAACTTCGCAGAATACTGTCTCGGGAGGCTAAAGTTATAGGAAGTATTCACTGGCGGCCATAGCTGTGTGCTCGGCTGCGGAGCGCGTGCTGAACGCGAGCTTCCACAGTTCTTTCGCCACGTGCATTCCGCACCACCAAGATTGCCGGTCTTGGCAGCCTATTAATGCGAGCTCGTTCTGAGCATGCGCTCTAAGCAGTGACCTCAAATATGGCGGCCAGTGAATACCTCCTATATTTGGTTTTACGTGCACTTGTTTTGCGGCCTCATTTTACGACACTGTGCTTTATCAGTCATGCGCGCTCTAACATTTTATTAGGCTGCCGCATATCATCACGACTTTACAACCTTACAATTTGGACATCCCTTTTGCTACACTTTGTTTCAGCTTAAAAGGGCATAAGGGACAAATAAACCCACATGCTGCTTCGAAAAGCGTGCCTATCAGTGTCATACACGAGCGTTCAGTGAAGACATTGGTCTAGAGCGACAGATAATAACGATATGAATTCTAGAGGAAGGACTGGCTGAATAAAGCCCCTTCATGTTTTGAAAGTTGCGCAAGGTGCGTCGATGCACGAGGCACGTGCTACGTGCATCCCTGGGGAAGATCAAAGTGGAACAGCGCAGCACTGAGCTAGATTTAGAACGACATTCTCTTCCCGGAAGTGGTGCGCGGCACGTGTCTCGAGCATTTCCACAACAATGTATGGCGCCACTTTTCCCAGGGTAGAGGGGCTTTCTGGCTGAATAGACCCTTTCCGAAATTCAGTCTGACCACTTTGATCACTATCATCATCTGTGGAACGGCATCTGTGCCATACCAATGGCGGCCTTCTAGTGACTGATAAAGGAAGACGTTGGAGATGCTTCTAAGCGGATCTTGCGAGGCACAAGCAAATTGTTGTGTGTATGTTTATACAGCCGGAACTCATTTGCGAGGCCTGTACATTCGGGGGGTCAGTACGACGCGACGTGGGAATGAAACACAAGAGCTACGTAAGCGTTTATTTCTAATAACTCAGATTCAGTCCATCTGTGGGTGGCACACAATCGAATTTAAAGCACTTTGGTGTATAGAATATTCTCGAGGCATCTGACTGGGTTGGAGCTTTGTTCTGAATGCAGGTTCTTGGTCGCCATCGAACTGAAAGTGTTCGAGAAAGAACTCACACTGAACAATTCCTCGCGTGCCGTTGACTTGCGAAAGTGACGGTGCCGATGCAAGTTCATTTTCGCCATTGATATGGCAAAACCTAAACTGCTTTGCAAACCACCAGATGGCACTGAATTTCGGAAAGGGTCTATAGTCGCAAGTGACCCCTTCTGATCTCTTCAAGCACGTGATTCTCACGCAAACTTTTGCTTAGAACACCTGTATATTGGTGTGGCGTTCACATCTTCATAACTGGATGTTAATTTCCAACACTTAGGAAGATCGCGCATGGTTGTTGCACGCTCTTGTTTTGGTTCTCTATTGGTTCAGACCAAGGACGTCATCAACAAAAAAAAATTGTGCTGAATATTCTGAATCTATTTCACCTATTATGTTCAAAAGACGTCGGATTTTTTTCTTTATTTTATGTTTAATGTGTTACTAGAGTCACACTCACTAGTTAGAGCGAACGCGATGCAAATTAAAAAATGGCTAGAAACGCTTTGCAGGGCCCCTTCAAGTCCAGACTCAGCCGATGCTACAAGCGCGAGCATATGCTCCTGACCAGTGCATGCACTGCAGGAGCGCTCATGCTTGGCAAGAACGCTGAAAGCTCGGAGCGTGCTCTTTTAGCTTCTGCTACGCTCACACTTAAAGTGAACCCAGGATACTGGGTTCGATCCCCGCCCCTGCCCGTTTCGATCTGGATGAGCATCGTACCGGCGTGCGGTCGTGTATCACTACTGCGTGATGCACGTTAAAGACCCCAGGCTAGCGGGTGTACCGTACTGGCTAAATTGCTCATCTACAGCTGGGAGACTCGTCGCCCTTGGAGGCAGACCAAGTTCTAGGCTGTATAAACATACACACAACCCAATTTTTAACCAGAAAACTGAACTGTTTAACATGTTTTGTACGCGACATCTTCGCACTATATCCTGGTAGTCAGAAATTTCTTTTTGCTGAGAAAATCAAATCCCGCGGTGTACAATGCACGCTGCAGAAGGTTCGCGCTCAGTGCAACGCATGAATTGGTGCAGCGTCGTGAGGAACGACGCGAGCGGCTGGCATCATGAAAACCCGCTTTCTGGCAGGAGTGATTTTGCAAACGAAGTAGCTTTGCGGGATCACGCTGTCTTGTCTGCGCCCAAGATGCGGAGCAGAGGAACCTTTACAACACAGTGTGTTTTAACTACCCCCCCCCCCCCCCTTTTTTTTTTCATTTTACGATGCTCTTCCAGAGATTACTTTTCATTTCTGAGGGACTCCCTTGTCCGTTTGGCCGGGGGTGCCGATTCGACAGTTATACTTGTGTCATTTGTTAACAGTAATCCTCCATTTCTTTTATTTTGCATAAAAAAAAATCAGTAAGCTAAAAAAAAAACTGCGAGAATTTGAGCGGCTGCCTCTAAGGCCACTAGAATCTTTCTTTTTAGGTATCCCTGCCGTACACACTTGTAGTTTTATTTATCGTCAGACTAATAAGCCACATTTAGTCCTTTCAATCCTTCTATTCTCGGGGACAACTTTCATGAGACAGTTGAGCAACAACGAAAACATGTTTGGCTGCCTCAATTATGTGTACATGTAAAATGGTTCATGCGACAATTTTTGTACTTTCAGTAAATACCACTAAGAGCTAATCCCTGACGTTGATAGCTTTCAAAAACACAGTATTCTTCTCCCCTCAATGACAGACGCAGAAGAAATAAAGGAAAGAAATAGCGTTTCCCTCCTCAACTCCCCATTAGAACAAGCGGCGATGTTATCTGACGCTAATTGTATACCGCCAGTGTTAGAGTTCGGCTATTCTCATCTTTGATTGAGCACAAGCCAACACGAATGTTTGGCGATGCTAATTGCCAATAACCCGAGCACTCTACTCGAGCTCATGACAATCGAGTACGTCACGATGTCACGTGACTCGCCGTGAGAAGTCGTGATGGCATGTGATGCCACAATGTCAACAACGCTAATACATATATATTCCGTTGCAACTCAAGAAGGTAGGGCAAGGGAAAAAAAGGCCGGGGAGGAAGAAGCAGACGGAACGCTGTAGAAAAGAGGGGGAAACCTCCCCCTCTCTCCAGCGTTCCGTCTGCTTCCTCCTCCCCGGCCTTCCTTTCCCTCGCCCTACCTTCTTGAGTTGCAACGGACTATAATGACATACTCAATTTAAGCCGACTTGACGCGGTGAGTCACGCGACTACGTCACAAGGCCACGTGACGTGACACTATTTGACAGCGTATCTTGACACTATGACGTCACGTGACCACATGACACATAATTAATCGTAGTGCCAATACAAAAGCGCCACGAAAACCCACAATTTTTTATACATTGCAATTCAGTATATGACAATTTGACCACTACATAAAAATACAGCTGCCAATTTTTACTTCTCGAAACACTCATTTTGTAATAAAAAATATTACCGTGAACCGTTTTGAACCGGTTACCGTTATATCTTTTTCCGGTTCAGTTCCGGTTCAGTTCCAAGATGGCGGCGAAGATTTTGGTTCGGTTCAGTTCCGGTTCGGCTAAAAATAACGGTTCGGTTCCGGTTTTCGGTTCGGTTCGGTTCCGGTTCGACACTCTGGTAATGAATGCTGTCAGGTCTCGACCGGCCGTATCGAGACTAATCTGATGATAAGCTGACGCTAGGTCGAGCTTGGAAAAATGTGATGCTTCTTGCAAAGAATTTAACAGTTCGTCAATGCGAGGCAAGGGGAACGAGTTGATGACGACTGACTGATTGGGTGCTCGAAGGTCGACGCACATACGGATGCCGCCGTCCTTCTTTTTGACGACGACGATCGGCGAAACCCACTTGGACGCGTTGATGCGCTCTATGACATCCTGACGCTCGAGCCTGAAAATCTCCTCGGAAACTGAATCTCTCAGGGAGATCGGTAGACGACATAACTTCGACTGTATGGGTGGAAAGCTGTGCCGCATCGTGACCTTGTGACTGTGGTTCCGTACCAAACACAAGTCCTGTGTGAAAAGAGCTTCAAATTCCTCAAATCCCCAAGGCGACGTGGACGCATCCCGCGTTGACGGACTAGGGGTAAGGGAACTGTCCGGCAACTGCTGTGGCCGCGAAGAACGATCCAGGTTCTCTTGAGCCCTAGAAGACGGCTGGTATGGCCAGGATGTGGTGGGTCTTGATGGTGCCGGAGAAAAAGCGATGCCAGCTGCGGCTGATGTGCTTGGCGGCTGACTTTGTAGTAATGAAGGCTCTTGATTTGACTGATGTGTCGACCATGTGAACGGGCGGCGGTGCGGGACGTTGGCCGGCGTCACATCTCTTAGTAGTCGTATGCTGTCAGCTGCGTCAACATAAGAACATTCATATTCAGTTCCTGACAAAGTAATCTGTAACTCTCGAACAGCATCAATGACCAGTAAAAACGTCCGCTTCGAGTGACTTAAAATTCCAGCGACGCAAATCGATTCATGAAAGCAACTTGACCTACGAAACAGCCAAGTACGGGAATGGACTCTTGCGTGTACTAGATAAGGTTCTTTGTCGGCGGATAGTCTAATCCTGCCGGTCCGGTTGAGTTGATTGAGATATCTCTCATTCAGAATGGACATACGTGCTCCAGTATCAATAAAGAATAGAAAAGGTTAGTCATATACCTTGGCTTCAGCGATAAAAGCATTAGGCTCACTTCGGTCGAACGGATGTCGCTCTGTAGTCAGCAACAGAAAATTAACGGTCGTTGCGGTGTAGATGAACTCTTGGCCCTCGGTTGGGTCGATTACCGTCACGGGCGCAGAGCTGGTGTCTTGGATAGGGCGGTTGCTGTAATGCTGCCCAACGTTGCGGCCACGGTCACGTCCATATCCAGGATACGATGCTCGGCGTTAGCTGTCGACGTAGGCAGCCTCAGATGTACGTCAACTTCGGCAGGCGACAGCAAAGTGACCCGTCTTTCTGCAAGAAAAACACTGCGAAAGGATCGCGGGACACCTGTCACGCTTGTGACAGTATTGGGCACAGAACCAGCAAAGGTTCTTTCCGCCGTCTCCTGGCTGCGATGGAGGGGGGTTCCGCCACTGTGGGCGTCGGAAGCCACGTTGTCCACTGGCGCCGACGCTGCTACGAAACTTGAAGTCCCAAGAGTTTGATGATACTGCTCTGTCATTCGAGCTAGCTGCTCGAACTGGAAGGCGAACTGTGCTGCTCGATCATGAGTCGGCATCACGATACCAACACACTAGCCTAGGATGCGGTCTTTGAGGCGCTTCGACTCCAACCCCCAAAGAAGAAGTCAACTATATGGTCTTCGACCGCATTTCCATAACCACAAAAAGAAGCTTGGTGGCGCAAAGCCGCAAAAAACTCCGTGACTGTCTCGCCTGGTCGCTGTACTCGAGCCTTCAAATTCTGACGTTCGTGCGTGGAAGATCCAGAAAAAATGAAAATGTTTTTCTAGTGCGCCTAAAACGCCTCTAACTCGTTCAGAGTCTTCAGAGTCTCGGTCGCTCGCGCTTCCTCAAGTTGGAACGTTGCGGCGATTCTTTGGTTCTTCAAATCCAAGCATGGAAAACAAAATCTCTTTCTTTCGACTCGGTTCAACGGCGTCCAGGCGAGTTGCACGAAGGAACGACAGAAATGTTCGCTTCCAAACAGGCCATGCTTGAATCGGCTTCCCCGGTACATCAAGACAAGGCGGGGGTGGCGGTATCGCGGCAGTACTGACAACAGAAGTTGGCTGAGACATATTCTCGATCAAACCGGCACCGGGACGGCAAGATGGAGGCTCGAGTCTCGTATGAAACTGGTGTATTCACGCGCGAAAGATCGCGGTCAAAACTGGACAAGACATATTGCCCACGCCAGCACTAAACGCAGAGGAACAATCCTTCGAGAGAGAAGTCGCCGGTGGCGTGTCAGGTCTTTGTCATCAGCTCCCCCGGCGCGGAGTCTGCCACAACCAACCTTTAACGGCAAAATAAGGCCAAAATCCTCGTCGCCATTGTTATATTCAGACCCAGTGTCGGAATAGGCGCGCTGGGAGGTGCCGAGTCGGCCTACCGCAAGACGAGTCTGCGGTGACGATAGGGCGGCAGATCCCCCAACCGGGCCGTGCGGCTAAGACCAAACAGCCAATATCTCAGATCGAAGCCTGGAAGCAGACTGACTGGCCCGTGCCAGCCTCGCGCATTTTATTTGCTCGCACTCGTGCCGCCGCTGACCCTACTGCAAGCTCACAACCGCGTCATATCTAAATACACAAATTAGATACAAAACACACATTTCTTGAAGATTACAACAGTACCTCCTATAGACCATGTTTCTGTTTATGTTAATGCGATCGCCTTCTTAAACTGCAAGGCAAGGATCTACTCAGTTGCCATCAGATGTAGAGAGGTTTCACCAGACCTTCAAATAGATTTCGGATCATCGAGACCATCCCAACATCACGCTGGAAGGATTTGCAGGATCGTACGCTCAGAGATGTGGAGGCAGGTGATATTTTACCGAACGTGTCTCTGGGTCCTAGCTGGCTGTGAAGATAATAGCCGTGGGCAAGGTCGATAATAGACGTTCCTGCTTGACTCGGCCTATAGAGCAACAGAATACCTATGGTCGTTGTTTGTACCTCATATAAGAGGTCTCCGGTTCCAAAACAAAGAAAGCAAAGGTCAAAACGTCACTATTTTGGGGGACATTTTCTTACCGACAGATATAAGCAGAATTCTAGAAAAAGGGCCGAAATTCTGCATATCACCAAGAAGTCAGGGTATACAGCTGCTGTCCAACGTATATGACATAGCGGAAAATGCACATGAAGGTGTAAGATTCCGTTGTATTGAAGACTGCGTAGATTGACGGTTAATATCTGTTAATTGTCGAGAAGGAAGGTTGAACAAGACACGGGTGTTAATTTACTTCACAGAGAAAAAGATAAATCATCTGGAGTCAGATAAAGAAGGGGGACTTGTAGTTATCCCCAGATCAATTTACCACGAAAAGGCTATCGCGGGCATAGACAAAAACTTTACCCAATCAAACATCAAGTACCAAAAAGATGAAAGCCATTGCGCTCCAATTATGCACCAAACTTGAAATGACAAAAATGAAGATGATTTCGACTTCCACAAAGGCCCACTTAGCCATGTTTTTCACTGCAAAAACAAACAAAAAGGGTGTGCGTAAGGTGTGGTAGTGACTGAAAAAGGATCGTGCCAAATTGTGAATTCAGGATATCTCAAGCAACATTTGTCCAAGCTCAGACTGACCGATCCTTTGTTATCCCCAAATCAGAGGAGGTTATACAATACCCACAACAGAACAATTAAGCAATACAATACGGGTTTTCACTTTATGTGGAGGAACTTTTTTATTTCGATCCCACACAACAAAATGTTTGTAGCTGTCAAAGAGTGTATTTAGGCTAACGGGATTACGTCCTTTCAAAACGAAAGTGGAATTCAGATAGAATCCTTCCTAGAACTTTTAAGGTTCTACCTCTCTTCCACTGTGGTAGCGTAGCAGATACGACTTACCTACTAAATAAAGGAATATGCATAGGGTCTTGCGTGGCTCCAGTACTCTGTGTTATTTACCTTTCACAATGTGATCGGGGCATTGCTAAAACACTTACCGAGGGGCAAGTTCTGCGGATTTTTAGATACGTGTACGATTACCTAGTGATTTTGTCAAAAAGACCTATAAAATATGAAGATCAGGCCATCAACACCATTAAATCTACATTTTTTGGAAGAAGACAAGGGTTCAATTTCACTCTTGAGTCTCCAAGAAATTTAAGACTTCAATTTCTAGATCTCCAACTGCTGTTCAACGAAAATCACACTTCCTGGAAGTACTCACCAAGAACCGAAATAGGCCTCCTGCAATTTGACTCAGGACACTAAAAATCATCACGAGAGGAATAGACCCTTTCCGAAATTCATTGCCATCTGGTGGTTCATAAAGCAGTTTAGGTTTTGCCATATCAATGACGGAGATGAACTTGTATCGGCACCGTCCCTTTCGCAAGTCAACGGCACGCGAGGAATTGTTCAGTGTGAGTTCTTTCTCGATCACTTCCAGTTCGATGGTGACCAAGAAACTGCATTCAGAACAAAGCTCCAACCCACTCAGATGCCTCGAGAAAATTCTATACACAAAAGGGCTTTAAAGCCAATTGCGTGCCGCCCACAGATTGACTGAATCTTAGTTATTAGCAGTGTTGTACACGTTCCTCAAAAAAAGGAACGAAAGCTCGCTCCTCGTTCCTTCGGATAATTGGAACGTGTTCCCGTTACAAGTTCCATATGTGAAAAAGGAACTCGTTCCCGTCACAGTTTAGGGAATGGAACGTATCGTTACATATACGTTACATTTGTATTTTGCTGATTTTTTTTCGATCCTATCAATTGGCAACATGTGAATTTGAATGCCGTGATGGAATGGCACCAGGTGAAGAAAGCAAGAGGAAGCAGGGTTCCATTTGTTGATATATTCACCTTAAAAAATCTCAGCTTTTAACTATATTCATGTATGTGGTGGGCGATTTCAGACGAGCCAAAAGTACTGTTACCCCACAATGCAGGAGCATTTTACAACAACCTCACACGTTTTCAACTAACAAAGCCCCTTGTTCGAACTTAACTTGCTTTCTCGATGTTGCTGTCCACAAAACGAGCAAGTGAAGAAGGAGGGTTAGGGTTTGTCTGGGGTCTGGGGTCTGGGGTCTTGACAGAAACTGCAATGGCGTGATGTGGGTGGCGTGGTCCAATGCGCCCTGCACGCCGGTGTGCATGTGGTGTTTGTGATTATCCTCCAGAGCAGCACCGTTGATCCCCTGCCCATTGCGCTTGGGAGCGGATTTACCCAGTGGGTCAGGACTGCCCTCAGGGTCGGTCTTGAGGCTTCTTTAACGAGTTGTTTTGCCTCCTCGGGTCGTAGTCGGGGTCTTCGTCATCTTCGCCAAGCTCAGGCGGGAGCGAGTACCCGTGTTCTAGTAGGTGACTTGGCACACTACTCGGCTAGCGGGGGAAATCCAGATGCGCGCTGGCCATGCAGTGTGCTTGTTCGTTGCCTTGAATGTCTGCGTAGGCAGGTATCCAGGACACTTTGATGGTTGTACCGGCTGGAAGTAGGTCGGAGGCCATCCGTCGGATTGCCTTAACTCGCTTGCTCGGGGAGCGGCGGGAGCGACATTCTATTAATGCAGCAAAAGAATCAGTGAAAATTTGTAGGTGTGTCGGTTGGAGTTCCTTCTCGATGATGGTGCGCAGTGCCAGTTGGATAGCTCCAAGTTCTCCTCCCTTGACCGATGTGCCGCCGGGCAATGTTTCGGCCGTGGTGATTCCTAGGCGGGGAATCACAACCGCAGCGGAGCAAATCGGTTAGGGAAGGAGACAAAAGCCGCATCAGTGTTATCAGTGTATACTGCGCGCTTCTCGTTGGTATCCGTCCACTCCTGGACGAGTTTGAAATGCTGTCGCACTTGGCAGGCTTGCTTGTCAGGGCGACTGGGCCCGGCTCCCTTTGGCACCGGTCGGTCGTCCACGATGCACACGTCGTCGCTCTATGGGGGTCAGTCTCAGGGAGAGGGGGAAGGGCTCTGAAATCCGAGCCGATCATCTCTAGGATTTGTCGTCCGGAGGCTGAGTGTTGGAGTCGCTCTAGATGAGCCCGTGCTCTCTCCTCCAGGGTTTCTCGAACCGTGTTGAGTTTCGCGTGTGCTTTGAGCTTGTCCATCGGTGTATATCGGAGGAGGCTAGTGACAATCTGAGTTGCGTTGCTGGTAAGAATTTCCAGTTTCTTCCACTGTGTGTTGGTAAGTCGGTAGTGGGGGGCATGTAGCAGATGCAGGAGGCGATGAGGGTTTTCACCATGCGGCGGGCAACTTCCTCGTCAGCGCCTCCCCTGGTGCCGCTAATCCTTCTAATGACCTTTAGTGCTGCCTGGCGTTGTTGAGTGACCATTGTTAGCCAAGCCTTTGCGGTGCCATTCTCGTGGAATCGGAGTCCTAGGATGCGTACCTCAGGCGCTGGTCTGATCGGTTGGCCGGCGAGAGTCAAGTGAAGAGTTGAGCTGATGTTCGCGTCCCTTTTCCGTCTGGGGGCTATGACTACGCACGTTGTCTTATCCGGTGAGGCGGTTAAGCCTACGCTTTGGAGGTGACTTGTCACGATGTCGATCCCCCGTTGGAGGATGCGTTGTTGTTGTGGAACGTCGCCGCGCACTGTCCAGAGGGAAACCTCGTCCGCATAGATGGTGCACTGGATGTTGGATACCTGTTGCAGCCGACTGGGGAAACGCGCCATGGCCAAATTGTAGAGGAGTGGGTACAGGACTGATCCTTGTGGAACTCCTACTTTGTTCGGTCTTGACGCTGCCAGGTGTTTGCCGATCCGGACCGCGAAGGTGCGAGTCTCGAGGAAAGTCTTTATGAAATTTAGGGCGCGGCCTTCAATGCCGAGGGCGTGCGCTTCTTGGACAATTGCCCAGTGTGGGACGCTGTCGAAGGCTTTTTAGACATCGATCGCGACGACTGTTTTGATTTTAAATTTCTGCGGAAAGGGCTTTGGAATAAGATCTTCGGAGAGTAGGATGAGGCTTTCCTGCGTGCAAAGGCCAGTTCTGAATCCTGTCGGCGTCGAATGAAAGGCTTTCGTCCGCTCCAGATACCAGGAGAGGCGGGCAAGTAGCATTCTCTCCACCAGCGTGCAGACGCAAGAGGTGAGAGAGATTGGACGGAAGTTGGCTAGGGTGGTCGGCTTCTTGCCGGGCTTAGGAATCGGAATAACAGTTGAGTGTTTCCACTGGTCTGGAAGGATGCTAGTGCGCCACACTTGATCCTCATCATCTTTTTTTTTTTTTTTGCTATTATACACATGGAGGTAAAAAAAACAAGGAAGAAAAGAAAAAGAAAAGGAAGCTCTCAACGCGGTGGTAGCAGACGACGCGCGATACAGGGAAGTAAGATCCAACTGCAGCGCCGCTAGTTCTCGTGACCGCCACCTGGGCCACTCGCCTTCGCAGGTGAGAATAGGGAGCTGCGAAAGTGAGCTTGCTCCAGTAACGTTGGGTCAGATCGAAGCGCTCGTGCCCAGATCATGCTATACTAAATGCTAAACGAGGTTCAATTTCTTTGTTATGCTGTGTTAGTCAACACCGGGCTGTGGGGACAACAAGTTCTATAAAGCGCCCCCTATAGTTCAATCTCCTGCCAAATAGGAGCTGTTGCTTGAATTAGGTATTTGTATATAAGAGTAAAGAAGACAAAAAAGCGTGATACAAACCAGTGTTAAGAGTCAGCGCAGTGTTGTTCTTTTGTCGTGTGAGTTAGCACGTGGGGTGAAAGCTCGCGCTGCAAAACCCAGGGGTCCTGGGTTCAATCAACACCACCTAGACAGAAGGCCTCCGTATGGTCTCCTCTCCCTTCATGAAACGTCATCAGAGTCGGATCGCGCTAACTTGGCTATTGGCCTTTGACGCGCTGATTGGACACGAGCCCCGGCCGAACACTGACGCAGCACTCGTGCCCAATCTCACGCCTCGATCTATCTGACTGTGGTGACGTGTGCGGAGGCCTTCTGTCTAGCTGGTGTTGGCTCATTCCCCAACCCGGCCCGTTTCTACCGCACCCACTAAATTGCGCATCTACAGCTGAGAGACAAGTCGCCAGTTGAGGCGGGGTAACTTCAGGCTGTATACGCATACACACAAACACAATTTAGTGTGAGTGAAATTTTGAACTGTGTCTGTTCTTGTACGCTGTGAAGTGTAAGCCTGAACAACCAACTCACCCAAGCTGAAGTTTTGACTTATTCAGTTTGGTTAGCGACAATATTTATAGCCTATTTTTTGGTGGTAACTTCATCAGTGATCTGCTAAAAACGTGAATTATGCGCGAAGGCTGTTTTATGGGATTGAAACAATGGTTTTAGATGTCTCATTACAGAAGAAACGAGCATACCAGACTGTGGCTACAATTTACTTGATTACTTTATTACAAACTGCTACTAGGAAAGCACATCAGCTTCAAGTGTAATTAGTTGTACAATCAGTAACTATTTGCCCATCTTTATACTTACTGACATAAGCACATCAACTCTTCAACATGATTGAGATGGCTTTCGTACACACCCAATTTGACGATAGAGACCGCAGCATTCAGGAAATCCATTGAAACCACAAATTGGGATATGGTGAACGCTAAAGATACACCCGACGCAGCATACGAAGGTAATTTGGAGATGTTCATCAAGATTTATAATGAGCACTTTCAAAACAGTCTTATCAAACCCAGCGAAAAAGAAAAGAAAGATACATTGCCTCGCAGTTTTCTAATACAATTGATATTAAAAAGTGTTTCAACACCAAATTTGTAAAATCTAAAAATATTCAGGACCTGGAAACGTTTAGAATGTGCAGAAATAAATTATGCGCGTTGATTGAAAAGGGTACACAAGGACATAAAATGGATATGTTCGTTAAAGGGATACTGAACCGATATTTGAACTTTTCAAAATAAGCCCCGGACGAGCTGCCCGGGACGTTACTATACCTAAAAATCAAGAACATACCAAGGGATGGTGGTCGGATTATTATATTTCTTTGATTGAAGAGCCGCGATCGGGCAATCCGTCGGCCGGAAGCCGCCGGTGCGATTGACGCCACCGCGGAGGAGCCCTAGCGGAATTGACGTCACAGACCTCACAGCCTGGGTTGTCCCCGTTGTTCCGCTGCAGTCCTAATGAAGAACCGCGCCGAGTGTTCCTCATTCTGATCCAGTTTCTTCAATAGTTATGCCGCGGTACTGCGCTGCACAAGACTGCTCGAACAGCGTATGTTACAGCGGCAGGCCTGCGCACAAGTTTCCGAGTGAGCCCACATTGCGCAAGCTGTGGATTCGCGCGGCCCGTCCTTCCCAGCCAACATGGAAGCCCGCCAAAGGCGATTGTCTTTGCACGGAGCACTTCGAAGACGAGGACTACAAGACGAGCCCGAAGTTACTGCAAAGTCTGGGCTTGCCTGTAAAACAGGCCTATTTGAAGCCTGGCGTGGTGCCATCGCTCTTCACGCGAAAACGTAAGCGAGAGCGGCACAGCGGCGCCGTGGAAAAACGGCGACGCCAAGAGGTGAGCGCAGCTACTGAAATATTTTTCTGCTAGTTTCCGAGAGGAAAGCACGAATGCGAGTGGTCGTGGGATTAGCGTAGTACATTGCGCGACGCTGTTAGCGCGAGCCTGCTACTCGCCTTTGAGGACGAATGCGGAGAAACGCCGAGATCGTGTTCTCGCTAACAGCGTCGCGCAGGGTAAGTGTGTACTATATCCGTGTTCGCTATCGTGCCCTTAGCCGGACGAAAGGTTGCCGCCAATCGCAGGTGCTCCACTGTCGGTATCGTGTACATGGCGAGACTGCAGCTATACTCTGTTTCACCTTATGATGTACCGCAGGAAAGGCTACAAGCGCGAGCTCCTTGCTTTAGGGCACATCTCGGCGGCACAAGCTCTCGTGCAATAACGGCAGCTGCCTACGCTGTGAGCTCGCAATTCTTGCCTTCGTTGCGGTACCACATAAGGTGAAACGGAGTATAGTAGCTGCGGCGATGGCACTCGGACGCGGGCTCATGTGGTAGAAACTTGCTTTGAAGCAAAGAATTTTGGTTTGGGCTATCTGAAAATGGCACAGAGGACCGAGTTGAACCATTCCTGGGAGAATGCGGTTAATTGATGATCTACATACTTCCTTTTGGTTTGCAGCGGGTATATTCCGAGCTTGAGCAGAATGTGTAAACTCCGCGGCATCTTGAGCATGTGCTATTCCTCATTGTGGCGCATAAGGAGACGCTGCTGAATTTCGGAATAGGATACCCACAGTATGAGTGCCACGCCATTTAGAAAAGTGTGCCTGTATACATCATTCTGTTTTGGAAAACTCATTTCCCTCACTGGTCTGCTCTTCCTGATGAGGTGGTCAAGCTGCCGTCGCTTAATCTGTTCAGTGTTAACCTGAAAGGCAGTTTCTCTCAACTGCGGAAAATAAATGAAAAAGAGCGCTGCAGTTTTTTTTTATTGAGAACCTTGTTATGTACATATGCGTGTGCTATAAACTAAACCTGCAATTAATGTTTCCACCCCTCGTTTATATTTCTGATTATTATGACGATATCTTAGTTATAGACCAACACGCGGCCCTGACGTCAGGCAGCTGCGGTGGCACTATTGACGGCACTGCGGAGGCGCAGACGCTTCACTTCATGTGAATTCGGTTTCTGCGCACGCACAGTCCCCACACCTGGTGTGGGCAAATGCAGGCTTGTTTGTAAACAGTGTGCCGGTCTATAAGATCTTGTTTCGTCTATGTTCTTCCCATACATTGAATACATGCTCGCAATAATGCTTCAAGACGACAAGTGCCGAGAATGCCTAAAAACCTGGTGGTCTATGAAATTAAATTGCAGCAAAAATCGATTCTAGTGCCAAAAATAGATGCTGCTAAACACGTGCCAATTTAGAACAAAAATAAACACTGCGAAATCTTTTGATGAGTTACTCTGTTTTAATCTCGTGGAATGTGGTGTTTATTTATAAAGTTCACTAAGAGCACCAGCTGGCCATTTATGACAGTTGCACCCCAATCAAGAGGCTATTACAAGCGCTTGTTCAATTTCTTGACTCGAGGCAAGGCCACTAATTAACCTCGTTCGTCATTCGACCGTTTCATCTCAGTGACATGAGCCTAACGAAGATAAGGGCTTGGGCCAGTCACCCTCATTTGAGCAGAACCTGGGTGTTAGCAGCATATTGACAGTGTGTTTGTTTGCATGTTGTAAGTTTTTATACTTATCATTCATAGATAATTGCTGAATTGCTGAAGGCACCGGCACAAGCAACGGCCACACTCATCGCTGAAGAGGTCAACACATAGTCAACCCCTTCTGGTGACGACACTGAGCAAGGTCCTCACTCTGGACATGAACCAATGCACGATGCAAATGCTGGCATCGAAGAACCTTGTTCGAGCTCAGGTATGTGCGCCGATTGAAACAACTCAGCTGACATATTTTAGTACTTAATTCTGCCAAATTAGGGTAATCTAGTCTATTGCTGATTACATGGGCCAAGGATGATTTTGTTTTGAAACACACTTTATTTCCTCTGCTGTGAACAGCCCCCTCCATCAGTAATGCCAAACAGGCTCAGCCTGACCTTCGGAACGCTGCTACGCAGACCTCGGGCATCTACAGAAATCAATGTATGTATCTGCAAAAAGAAATTTCACAGACGGCAGCATTGTTCAGATCGTTGTAACACGTTATGATGGCACAGGCATACAAGTCACCTGGAAGACTTCATCACGACAGTCCCAAACAAGTCCTGTCCTGGTGACACCACGATGTTCCTCACCAAATCATGTCCCCCAGGCTCCATTGGATTGGATGTTGCCTGAAGGGCTGACTCTGTCACCGCAGCCGCCAGTGCGCAGACAACCAGCTCCACCACCGGACCCACCACAGCTGCCAACAATAAACAATGAGCTGCCCAGTGCAGGCTAGGAAGAGTCTGTTGAAGAGTGTCCCACGGAGCTGCCAGAGCCACACGTGGAAGCAGACAGCCTATACCTCCCCTCTGACGCTAGCTTCCTCATGATGATGTCCGACACCGGCTTTCCGAGGTTGGTATCAGTCGGATATATGCCATCTTTAGTAACGAGTATGAGAGGGTGTGTAAGAGGTTGCTTCTTTTTTCTTTTCTTTTTTTATTCCAGGGATGCACAGCAGAACACTGCATGTGACAGCGCACTCAGTCAGCATGAGAGCAGCAAAAGCATCGACTACGTCTCGGAACGAAAGTTTATTGTTTTCGAGTCTTGTTTGGACGAGCTACTGGGTAATTGTCCCGAGTGCACTGCACTGTGCCGCATCACAGAGAAGAAGATCAAAGGGACGTGTCTCCAGGTGCACAGAATGTGCAACAATGGCCACCAACACACCTGGACCAGCCAACCATCAGTGAATAGGAGGGCCCTGGGCGATGTGCTCCTAGCTGCAGCAACGCTCTACTCTGGGAGCATCGTCAAGAAAGTGCTGAGGCTCCTCCGCCAGATGGGCGTGCCCTGCTTATCGTACGAGACATACTTTAAGATTCAGGGTGCCTTAATTCTACCAGCGATCAGACAGGTATGGCACGTTTTCAAGCTTTTCCTTACCTGTGAAAGAGGTTTATTTTAGGTGCCAATATTTCAGGCTCAGCACTCCTATGGGATCCTGAATGGTGTAGTACATGCGTAGGAGCACCCGTATGTTTCTGTCTACAAGTCACACACTCCTATAAATGGCTGTTTTTACAAAAAGCTTGATATATACATGTTTGCAAGTACGGCCTCAGGGTGCCTCCATCTTGCCGAGTTGGGGTGTGCTTGGGCGCGGCCATAGTCTGATTACGACACCTTAGTGAGGCATCGTAATCGAATTTAACGCGCCCAAGTGCACCCCAACTGAGCAAGGTGGCGGCGCCCCGAGGCCGTACTTGCCAACGTCTATAGGTGGCACATCTTTATACGGGCCGCAAGGCAAAACTGCATTGATAAGCTGTCATATGTATATTGTAATATAAGCACAAGTCACAAGTAAGAGCCAGCTTCAATGTTCTTGCGAACTACTGTGGGAAATGTGTTCTGACGTGGCCGGCTGTAAGCTCTGCTGGAAGCCGGCATATTGCCAAGGTTCCAATTGTAAGGAAAAGCTGATCCGCCGACCCGAAGGCCACATCTAATGGATCTAGGTCTGTACGATTCAATACACTGCAGTACCCGAGGCTACATCTAATGGAGTTTTCTTTGGCGCAGCATGGCCTATGTTGCTTTTGTGCCATTAAATACTTAATAATCAATCAGTACATCTAATGGATCTAGGTCTGTGCGATGCCATACAAACTACAGGCTCTGCCGATTTTCCTTTGTTGTAACTTTGATACGGTCTTGCACAGCTATGGTTTATACTTGTAAAAAAAGCGGTGTAAGTTGCAGCTCTGTGTAAGATGCACTGACAGATATTTGAGGAAAGAAACAACTTATGTGCTGGAAAATATTGTAAATAGGGAGAGTTGAGATGTCCTCTGGTCCTCTGCACCTCTTTTTACCACACTCCTGGGGTGGAAAGGTACCAACTGTGTGGGCAAAGCAAGTATATACAGGGCTCACGGCACATACTTCAAGCTCGAAGACTCGCCGCATTCCATGTGGGTGAATTGTCGCCCTATGTGTTTCTAAACGTGGAGGCAACGTTTTCAATTAGTTCTTATTCTCCTGCTTTGTGATTGATTGCACCTACTGGAGAAGTGGACAGCGTAAAGAACAGATTTTGATGTGGGGAATAAGTAAAAGAATCAAAAATAAATGTTCCCCAGTCCGATCGTAAAGATTAATCGGCCAGTACTGTATTTTTATACGGAGTGGCATTTCTTCAAGGTTAAAACGAGCCTGCTCTTGAGAAGGCGGCTCCTCGGCAGCCAAACTGTCCTTGTTGAATGCTACGAGGGGAACAAGACCTGAACAGGCAGGGGTCTATGCGACCTAAATAAGTGCAAAACTATGCTTCTCGAGTTTCAATACGGAAAATGTCAAAAGCTATTCATCAACTTGCCCATGCATGGATAATAGAAAGTAAAAAAGTGTTTTGCCAATCTACCTAATAGTGCATATGTGCCTTCAATATTTATACTCACGACTCGGAGCATTTCATCCCCTGATTTTGAAAAGAAAGAAAGACGAATTACAATTTGTCAATGCTTTGATCGCATTCACTGGGATTCAAACTTAAATGCTGAACTTCCATGGACGTTCACATAAAGAAAAGAAGCTTGCAGTATACTTATAGGTGAAATAAAAAGCATGTCCAGGATTTATGTTTGTTTACAAAAGTCTTTGCAAATAAACTTCCAGGTGTGGAACAGGAAACAGAACGAGCTCTTCGAGCAAGCAAGTGGACAAGAACTGGTCCTCGCTGGTGATGGGCGGTCAGACTCCCCCGGGCACTCAGCGAAATATGGAACGTACACCGTCGTCGACGTGTCAACGAAAAAGGTTCTCCATGTGGAAACAGTGCAGGTAAATTTCCCCTGCTATAAATGTTCCGATGCTTCTGTTCTTCTGAAATGAAACCTTTCTGTAATTAATTGAAAATGAATGGCGAAAACAACATGTTTCAGACATGGGTTGTCTCATTCAACAGCTCTAGTTGACTTCGTTCTGGATACTTCATGTTCGGTGTGATAATGCAATGTTCTATTTGTCACTTCAGTCCAACGAAACGAAGGGCAGCTGGGCAATGGAGCTCGAGGGCCTGAAAAGGACTCTACTGATTTGTGAAGCCAATGGATTGACTGTGGGAGGAATCATCACTGATCGCCACTCCATGATCAAGTCATTCCTTGCCAAGTGGTACCCCCAGATTCGGCACATGTTCGACTGCTGGCACGTTGCAAAAGGTGAGCCATAAGTAATCAGGGTTCCAGGTTATGCAAAAACAAAAAAACATTTAATTGCAGAACACTCCTACCCTTGCCTGTCACTATACTTTGTTTCTGCGCATGTTGTACTGCAGGAAAGGCTACAAGCGCGAGCTCCTTGCTGTATGGCAACTGCTCGGCGGCACAACCTCTCGTGCAGCAGGAGCAGCTGCCAAGGCCATGAGCTTGCGCTTCTAGTTTTCGCTGCAGTACAATATAAGCTGAAACATAAGCCGCGTTTACATGAATGCGACTTAGTCGCATCGAATCCAGTTGTCGCATTCAATGCGGTGATGTAAACAAAATAATACAGTAGGAGAGCGCATCACATTCAAGTCGCTAGACAGAGGTGGATTGAGATGGCGAATGCGCATTTGTTCAAAACATGTAAATGGAGGTCGCATCGCAATTTGGATCGGGGAGGATTATGGGAAGGCACCCGCTCTGGGAGCGAGTGAACAGCTGAGAACATGGCGGCGGCCACCCTCGGCGGCGGCGGAGAGCAGTCCCGTGTGGTCGCCCGCAATTTTCTCCAGAGAAGAACCGCAAGCTTTTATTGTCAAACTAAGTGAGCGGAATATAGCAAATCTGCTCGGTAAAGCGGCCCTTGTCCAGGCCTCGCGAAATAGGACCTTCGCGTCCGAAGGAGTCCCTAGAGGCTTCGGTGCAAGGACAAACGACGCCGATAGCTCTGAGCACTGCATGCTAGGTAGAAGGAGGAGCTCCAACCTCGGTGCCGTTCCTGGCTGCGCCAGAGCCTTTCGGCCTCAGGGTCCGGTCGCGGTTGGCAAGGTTGGGCGAGGTGGCGTCCCCAGAGCGGTTGGGAACGATCTCGCTCGCCAGGCCGTGCGCATGCACGTGCCGACTTGGAGCCCAAAACGCTTGGGTTTTGATGTTTCTTCCGTCCCATAACTATTTGCGCAGCATCGAAGACAGCAGGCACAAACTTTACACTCGACGAAAGCGTCTAAAAGCCTTTAATACAGTAAAGTGTCCTAGAGTGAGATATCGCCATGTTTTTTTTATACTTTCAGGCATCAAGAAACGCATGGTCTCAGCTGGAAAACTCAAGTCCCTTGTGGGACTCCAAGACTGGGTGCAGGCAACTGTCAAGCACCTCTATTGGTGTGCGGAATCCAGCGATGGAGCGCCGGAGGAGATCCTTCCAAAGTGGACTTCCCTGGTGGGACACGTGGCTGACTTGCACGAACATGCCGACCCCCTGTATCCAAGGTGCCAGCACGGAGACCTGGGGAAGAAAAAGTGGCTTCCTGAGGGCGAGTAGACCACAGCATATTAACAGTGTTGACATGTTAGTGTTTCATACCAAGTGATGCTGTGAAGTATACACCAACTCATGTTTGCAAACAAACAGGTCCGGCCGATAGCAGTGCCACACATTGCGCAATGAGATGTGGGCAGACATGCTGGCGTCTGCAGTAGTAATTGTTCTAAAGCAAAAAGTCTAAAACAAATTTTGCCTTGCACGCACGCTTGTCAAAGCCTTATGATTATTTACTTTGAATCTTTTATAAGAGGAAGGCCAGCGCTCGTGGACCATAGAATTACACTTTCAGCGTTCTCCTCAATGCTTGGGTAATTTAGAAAAAGGTCTACTGGGACGCTGTCTGCTTTTGTGTGCTATCAATACCCGGCCGATTCAGTCAAGGCAATCCGCTTTCCAAAGGCGTTGCCATGCTGACAATTATCGCGTTCATTTAGGCTTAGAAATGGCCAGAATGGAAAGACTCTAAAAAATGCGGCGAGCTCATTGCTCATGCTTCGCGATTTAAGTGAGGTAAGGCAAAGCAAAAGCCTCCTGCACCATTCGTTGCTGACTATTGCACCCGATATTGCAGCTACAACGACATATTAGTTCCAAAGCGAGCAGCGCTAACTCACCGGGGCACCGCCATGTTTCCCCGCATCCCTACCGAGCCAGTCACGTGATTTCAAAATCCCTCGCCTAGGTACTGCAGCTAACTTTAGCCGCAGTTAGCGCTTCGAGGAAACGGGCCCTGGTGTGCCTTTTCTAGTGGAACCGCAATTTGCTCACACATAATACTTTTGAATTGGCCTCAGGTTGAATTATTCTGTAACAATTCCAACCAAGTTGTTGTACTGGTTCTTGGTTTCAAGGTGTCTGGTTATGAATGTGGGAAGTTTACTGGCTCTCTATACTGGTTAGTCCGTGTGGCAGCCAGGGTTCTTCCCTGGCTGCCACACAGCCAGGGAAGAACCTATGACTGCTGGTAGAGGGGAGTGAGCCGATAGGTGGTAGCTTCAGCTTTCGTCCGCGTGCATCGCCACCGCGTGGTGTTTATACGGACCGCTGGGACCTGTACCTACATGTTCGGGCACACGAGTCAACCAAGCACGACGATTTGGTGCATCATGCCTTTGCAAAATCGGCATCGCTTAGTCTATTCGAGAAAAAAATCTAGATGTGGACAGGGCATCATAAACACGGGCAGTAAGCAGGGCTGGTAGCAGCCTATTAAACTTACCCAATTTAATCTGTTCTCATCAGCTCTAACCCCTTTATTACCCTCTGGATATCATATATTTTTAATTTAATTACACAAAACTACTACTTTTTGCTGTTTTCTTATGAGCCTTAGTGTTATTGTTGTAATAGCAGATTTGAAACCACACAGTCTGTAATACAAGTGTCCTACTTCATCCAGGACTACAGGCACACGAGAAGCTAAAGAGCATCGTGCTGTCAAAGCCACTTCTCAAGGACATCCCGCAGCTCTCAACCGCAGCGCAAACCTACTCAACTGAGTGCTTTCACAGCACTGTGATCCAGTTCGCGCCGAAGTCAACCCACTTCGGTTATGAGAGCATGCAGGCAAGGTATGCAAGCTAACCAATTGTTTGCATGTGCCCGCTATAGCCTTAACTTTTCAGAGTCTATGTGGCAGCGCTGCATTTCAACGAAAACGGCGACAGGCCACAGGCGACTACTAAGGAAGGCAAAAAGAGGTTCCTGGTCAAGCGGCCTAAGCAAACAAAGAGGCCAATTGCATCTCCCATGAAAGGGCCCTGCACATACGGTGAGATGTCAAAACGAGTACAACTACCAGCTTCTAACATCTAGTCTCGATTTCAGCCTACGTACAAGAGCTCATGAAGGAAACCCTCGCCCTGAATTGCCACTACCCGTCGTACCGAGCAGCACGGAAGGCCAACTGTGTCGAGGCTCCCCCATCTCTGTCCAGTGGATTTGAACGCCCCAACAAGGACCTGCTCATCTCTAACCACCGTTCCCGGTTCAACTGCTAAGCGGCCCTCGTGAAGCTGAAGGAACATGTACTGTCGGGGAAAAATGAAATGCGAACAGAAGAGCGCGTGGCTTGCGGTACAAGCTGCGCCGCCTGGAAGCGAAGCCTAGGGGCGAGGGTGCATGGCCTACCCGATGAGTTTACGCCCTTCACTCGGCACTCCCCAAGCTTCGGCAGTGCGCCTCTTAGTGCACTGAAAGCTATCACCACTATCTTTGCTCACTCGGCGCATGCGGCACGAGGAAGCTCGCTGCTTGTAGCAGCTAAAGCACGCACTCTCTCAGAGCGAGCAAAGATAGAGGTGGTAGCTTTCAGTGCACTAAGAGACGCACTGCTGAAGCTTAGGGAGCGCCAAGCGAAGGGCATAAACATATAGGAGTGGGCCACACACCCTCGCCCCTAGGCTCACTTCCAGGCAGCGCAGCCTGTACCGCAAGCCACGCGCTCCTCTGTTTGCATATCATTTTTCCCCAACAGTACATTGTGCAGGAACTTGAAACATTTATTTACACTATGCACAAGCAACAAAGCAGTTCGATCTGACATGTCAATCTCATCTGTTCCGAGCACGAGCCCCCGGCCACGCGCTCCCCAGCCACCAGCTCCTTGCCACGAGCTCCTTTTCAAAACGTCTGTGGCCCATTTCCTCGTCTTTGGTCTCCGATTGTTAGTACAGACTCCCCACCGAATGGGTGTTACCCCATTTTAAATTTCCGTTATCTCTAGTGGATAGAGAAGTTGAATTGATCTTTTCAGAAGACCGCCCTGTCTCGGGCGCACTATACATGCACGAATCCTGCCGTCTCGCCCACAGAAAACCTTTTCAACTCTTCCTATCTTCCAGAGTAAACGTGGGAGCTGTTCCTTCAGAAGGACGAGCCCGCCCACCTCCAGACGTGGCGATTGCTGGCCTTTTGTTTCATAGGCAGATCGAAGTTCTCTCGGGTAGTCTGACCTCCCGTTACCCAGAATCTGTTGAGGAATGCTTTCCTTTGTTTCCATATTTCTCGGAGCACCTCCGGAGACGACGCAAAGTCTTCTCTTTCAGCCACTGGAAGTGCTGTCAGTCGTCGTCCCCTGAAAAAGCTAGTCGGTGTGAGCGGCTGACCTTTGTCGAGCTCATAAACGAATGTTGGGGGACGTGAATTTAGCATCGCCTCAATTTCACACAGGACTGTGGACAACTCTTCTGCGTTCATAGTTTTTTTTTTCCGATCACTTTTCTTAGTCCCACCTTCACGTATCAAACCAGTCGTTCATAGAATCCTCCCCACCAAGGAGCACGCTCAACAATAGAACGCCCCTCGATGGTCGCATTGGCGAAGTGATTCACCACTTCTGAGTGTCGTAGGATCTTCCGAAGTTCTGCCAGGTCTCTCGAGGCTCGCTTGAAGGTTAGCGCATTGTCTGAGTAGATGATGCGGCAAAGTCCCCTCCATGACACAAACCTACGGGCAGCTAGAAGAAAACTTCTCGTTGAAACGTCTGGTACGAGCTCTAAGTGGACCACCCGCGTCACTGCACAAGTGAACAGCATGATGTACGAGTTATGGGTGACGTCTTTTGCCTGTATGTACAGCGGTCCTGCAAAATCTACACCGACTACCTCGAAAGGTTCAGCCTGCGTCGTTCTCGTACGCAGCAAAGGTCCCGCTGGAGCACTGGAGCACTCGCCGGAATAGCACTAAATCGTTGGCACGTTACACACGTGCGCAGCATCTTCTTCACCAGCTCTGGGCCCCGAAGGATCCAATACCTCTCGCGGAGCTGGACTAGAGTGTCTCTTACTCCTGCGTGTAGCATCATCCTGTGAGCGTCGATCACAAGTAGCGTGGAATATCGATGCTCTTTCGGTAGTACGATAGGGTTTCGTTCATCAAATGTCATGTTGTCCAATCGGAGTCGCCCTCTTATGCGAAGCACTCCCTCTTGGTTGATGAAAGTACTGAAGTCTCGAAGAGGAGAAGTGGATGGGGTCTCGGTTCTGCTGGTCGCACGTCGAAGCTTGGCGGCAAACGCCGATATTAGCTTTTAGCCAGTATGTCCGCGCTCCTTGGATTTCCTCTGCAGTCAGAGGCCCCGATTGTTTTTCCGTTGACCTGACGTTGTGAAGTAATCGAAACATCCACGCTCTTGTTCTGTTGAGTCTTGAAGCCGAGCTGAATGTGGTGACATCGAGCAACGATGCAGATGGTGTTGAAATGTCCAATATGCCAGCTCTCGGTCCCCTCTCCTTGAGCTTATCTCGAGGTGGCTCCTCGCGCTTCTCCTTGGGCCATTCTTTAGCTGGCAGCGGCAACCAACTGGTCCCCGAACAACAGAGTGGAGTGGAGACCAATCCAAATGCGGTCAGACCTCGTGACATGAGGTCGGCGGGGTTCTCCTTTCCCGGCAGATGGTGCCATGTCGCGCTTTGCAGTTCTTCTGTGGCATTCCAGCAACCTTGTCATTTGCCAACCTGATGTCTGCCCTCTATGGAAGGCCGACTTCGCACCTCCCATTGGTCTTGGCGATCATGAGTTTCGGAGTCTCGCATGACATCGTTGTCCGAAGGATCGTCCACCGATGCGTCGATGACACTCATCCTCTGAAGTTCCCAGAATTGCTTGAGGCTTGGCATGGGTTCGGGCTCTTGGACCGCCGTTCTCAGCACGACCACCCTGGAGCAACTAATAACCGGGGAGCTTGACCCTGTTCGTCCCTGAACCGCCCATCCGAATACGGGCTGCACTGCAGTCAAGCTTCCTCTCAGTCGGTGAATCTTTCCAATGATGTACTCCCAGTAGTGATCCGGCCCAAGCAGGATATCGATGCCCCGATGTTCCAGTCCGGTCATGGCGTCTCCTACTAAGCAACTGAGCTCGTTTAATGTCGCGATGATGGATTAATCTGGGCTCGGGAGATTTTGTTCGCAGATGGTAGGTGTTTCTAGCACGTCGATTTCATATTTTTTGTTGTACCGTTGGTCCCGCAAAGTAACCTGCACCCTGCGAAACGCACGTTCGGTGCTTTCGCCTCTGAACACGCCGAACGTGAGGATCTCCATCCCGAGTTGTTTGCAACCGAGTCTCTGGGACAGCTCCTCCATAATGAAGGAGCGTTGACTGCTGCTGTCAAAAAGAATTCGGGATAGTCTTCTTTTGTTTTTGTTCTCGGCCCATGCGGTCACCGTCTGCAAGAACACTGCTGACACTGCTGGCTTGCTGTTCTTTCCATTGACCTGAAGACTGACCGGTGTTTTATCTTCCTTTCTGTTTTATTCACCGCGAAAAGTCGTTCCAGTACGTAATCCGGGTTACACATAGTAGGCGCATGCCATCCTTGACACCTGGTGCAACACGGCGTGCTTCGGCACATTCTCGCCGTGTGGTTTGCTTTTGCGCAACATGTGGTTTGCTTTTGTGCAACGAAAGCATCTGTTGCCAGCCTGTAATCTTCGTTTTTTTTTCTCAGTGAGGTCAATATTGGCGTTGCAGTCAGGTGTGGCGTGTTCTTCGGATTTGCAGAACAAACACTCTGCCTTCAGTCTTGCCATACAAGGCCGCTGCGGTAGAGTTTCGAAGGTTTGTGTAGTTTTTAAAGTTTCTTTGGCAGTTCTTGTTTAGGGAAACGAATTGCAGGCTTACCGCCAAAGTCGTCCTCTTGTTCCTCCGACGTCCTTTCCCGGCTCTCGACTTGAACTCGAATAAATTTGAGTAGAGTCCGTAGAGCTCTCAGATGAACGTTCTCTGTTGGAGACTCAGGACTGGCGCCCGTCGCTGCAGTGGCGTTCTTGGTGTCCTTCAACGACATCTTCCGGTTGTAGTCCAGGGACATGTCCTTCGGTAGTGCTCGCAGTGGGAGCGGGTAGAGCATGGCGCAGTAGGATTCCTCGCCCACACCCAGTGCTCTAAGTCCCCGGATGTGCGCCTAAAGACTGTCATACAAACGACGCAGGGCTCGGGCATTGCCCTGTGGTGGTACCTTCTGGATGTCCATCAGACTTTTCATGTGGTCGTGTACCAGAGCCTTTTGCTAGCCGAACCGCTGCTGTAGAAGGTCGATCGCGTCTGCATAGCATTGAGTGGTTGGCTGTAGTCCCTGGATGGCAGCTGATCCATATCCGGTAAGCGCTGATCTCAGGTAATTAAACTTTTCCGATGGAGTCAGTTCCGGATTCTCGTGGATTGTGGTTTCACTCCCAGAATGCTTGCCAATTCTTCCGGTTGCCGTTGAACTTGATAAGTTCTAATTCTGGAAGCTCGACTTTCGCTTTTACGGCTGTTGCTATCCAATCGTTTGAGGAACCGCTTGCTTGTTGGCTGTTCTCCATGCCCTTCGCCTTCTTTCTGAGCTTCGTAAGGCATGTGACAATCTTGTCGGTATAGTCCACGACTTGCGTGAACTCCATTTCCGCGTCTCTTTTGGTACTCAAAGGCTCGATCGCGGCATCTACGTGGCCGAGTTGATCCCGATAGAGGCTTATGCGCTCGATCAAAATCTCTAGGTCATCGATGACTGCCGGAGTCAGCTGAAATAATTCTTTTGCCTCGCTGAGGAGTTTTGCTACTTGTGTTTGCAGTCTTCCGTTTCTTCTTGAGGATGTCCATGATCTTTCAGTCTTGTCTCGATGGAATGTTGCTTCTGTCGTTTGATAGGTATTGCTTCAGTCTACCAGATTCCCTTCGTTGACTTGTTACGTCCCGGGTTTCCACACCAAGTGCAGGAAATTCTGGTGGTCAGTGTTGGTTACGTTGATGCAAACATTTATTTACACTATGTACAAGCTACAAAGCAGTTCGATCTGACATGCCAATCTCATGTGTTCCGAGCACAAGCCCCGGACCACGCGCTCCCAGGCCACTAGCTCCTTGCCATGAGCTCCTTTTCAAAACGTCTCTGGCCCATTTCCTCGTCTCCAGTCTGTGATCGTTGGTACACATTGTTTGTAAAGTAAAAAAATTGGTTATTTTGCAATAAACAGTGACTTTCTTATTTGTCCAATATTGATCTCTTCATTCTAACATTATTTTGTACTGCTCGTGCAGGCTGCATCTTTCCATTTTTTTTTTCTTTTGCAAAACACCAGAAAAAGCAATTTACTGATTTGTGGAAGGAGCTTGACAAATGAACCCAAAATTTAATTGGACTATTTGTTCTGGCAGTGAGTGCGAGCATTCTCATGCTTAGATCGTGCTCATTGCCATGGCAGACAAAATATCTTAAGGTTTAAAGATATTTTGGGCCTCGTTACTTGTACAGTGGCAACAATAGGTTGGAGCGACTGTTGCTCCCAAGTGCTTGGTAGGAAAAGATACATATTTAAGAGGTTTGAAGGTGGATAGCATGCGAACTTACTCAGCATTATGACTGCTTGAAGCCCGTGTAGTCTACAGGGTTCGGGGCGGGGAACTCTTTGCGCACCCTGGTCACCACGCAGCTGGGCAAGGTGACCCGGTTCTCCTTTCCTAGCCTTCCGTGCACCCACCAAACAAATTGGCAGTACGCTGTGTACCTGTACTTACTGCAATGATAACATAATAAAGTTATTTAGTTACACTGCCAGGTATCCACTTGGAACTAGAAGGCATTCCTTGTTTTTAGTTCGATGGCCAGCAGCAAGACTCCACAAGCTGTAGTTTCATTAGAACATGCATATTCGAGCGTGCAAGCATGTAATGAATGGTTTGCTTCTAAATTTTGGGTATGTTTTTCAGGCCACCAATAAAACCCTGTGTGTCGGAAACTTCAATTGCCAACATTGAGGCACTGCCTTTTCCGGTTCATCTAATGCAAATCTCGCTTTACATCCTCCCTTTATTTACAAAGCGGTGCATTTCATAGTAAAAAGGTATAGTAATTAGTTTCACTGTACGCTACGCATTTATCTGCTTTATGTTTCTCGTGCTGAGAGGCCGGCAGACTCTCAGCTTCCTGTACTCGAGGTCCAGGATATCCCGGTTCAGACAGTAAAGCTCGAAAGCCTATGCCTTGTGATGCAGGGAAGGCTCCCAGCCTTCTCTTTGACCTTGTGCTGCTCTTTGCAGCATACACTTTCCACTGGTGTGGGCATGGTGCCACACCGGGATTCGCAGCAGCCCTGTTTCCCAAAGTTAGTGAAAACATGAATTAGTGCATATGTCTACATTTTCTGTAATGCTGTGT
>JABSTQ010008561.1:0-25484 GCA_013358835.2 Ixodes persulcatus | reverse complement strand
AACGCATATGCAGGAGTTTAAGGTCGGAAAACTGGAGACAAGTTCGGCTGCTGCACGACTACTTAAAAGTGCTTTGCTTGTGTGGTGTGGCATCATCGTCGGGATTTCGGAGACACAGAGAGCATCTTCAGCTGCTGGATCAGGTGACAGAATTTCTGTGGCAACAAGTTCGAACCGCGTTACCGAAAAGAGGACGGACAACGGTGCATAGTGGAGGCAGTTTGACGGTACTTGGAGACGTCCAGCTTCCAGCGGATGTGGCGAGAACTCTGGAAAAAGGACCAAAGTACAGCGTGGAACCGCATTTAAGGCCACATGAACTGCTGGGCTTGGTACGGAGGGTGTCAGAAAAGACTGATAAGGAAGAAAGAGAAAGGTGTGTTCTGGAGGGGGTTGATTGTTTGTCACGAAACACTCCAAAAAGGTCAACATCGCTTGTGGGGGGAACGCTGAGAAAAATTGTGTCGTTTTTTCAGGAAAGTGACCTTGGTTTGCTCCAAGCAGACAAAGAGGGGGGATTTTTCGTTGCCATAGGACTTTGCCATAGGACTTTCTGTCCTATGGCAAAGTCCCAGTTGATCGAGGCAACATCCTCCCTCTGGAAGCTAAGCGGTGGTCAAGAGTGACTTGCGTAACCAACGACCAAATCCTATCCTTAGCAAATGTCATGTCGAAAATCACTACCAACGAGATAACCATTTCTCGGCACAGTCAATCACTCCTTGATCCGACACTGGGATATATATTCTTCGGGCTTATGGCTATATCTATAGTCGAATACCACGACCCTTTTCTTCAAAGAGAGATCGATCGCGATCTCGCACAAAGCACTGACCATCAGAGGAGGACCTTCTATATTCGAACTCTCTTTCTAGACCCCTCGGTTGGAAGAGCGTCCGGCAGCTCACTGACTCGGTTTATCATTAGACAGTTCCCGGACCCTGTCACAGAATCACTATCCTTCTGGAAGATTCTCCACCAAGGAACCAGCAATCGATACATGCAATCAGTTGCATTGGAGGCGGGTCACCCTAAACTGGGGCTAAACTGGATCAAACTGCTGGAAAGGCCAACGTCCCTCAACATCCCGAAAGGATTGAGTGCAATCACCCTTCTCAAAAATGAAATCAGGAAGAGTCTTGAAGCCAATGTGGACAAGGTCATGAACACGACATTTGCAAATGTCATCATGCGATGAGCACGAGCTCATCGCCTTCCTAAACACGATCACACTCCTCTTTTTCAGATTTGTGAGCGAGTTTAAGGCCGGAACTTTCCTGGGGCTTACAGAATCACTCGTTGGACTCTTCCAAAATGCAAAGGCGATAAGAAATAATTTTTCTTATCAATTTGCATCCCTAGTAGCCATCCTTCTCCGCTTGAGTGAAGAAGTATCTGCAGGAGCCTTACAAGGAGAGCACAGTGCCATCCCCGGGAGAGAAATCTGGACGTGCTCATCAAGCCATGCCGACAATCTGAGGGAAAGATCCTGGGGCGTTCCAGTTGTGGGCACTACCGTTCCCCATCCAGTGGAATACCTCAATGTCGTAACAGAAGGTACATCAAATTGAACGGGATGCTCTGCAGTCGGACACCTCTTGGACTATGTCACTGTGTGTTATCCAAGAGGGTTCAATGATGATGTAGACAACCGAGGACCCTTACCAGCCTATCTCGGCTCTAGGACCACTGAGAGTACAAATCTTTTCCACCCATGGGAAAAGGAGTCAGTGGTTCCGCTCGTAGACCGAGCAGCACGACTTCGGACCGCTATCAACTGGTTCATCGAACATGAGGATGGAATCTCTGAGAGTATTCTAAACAAACTCAGTGCACTCACCGGAGAGGACTGGTTCGAGGAGATTACCTGCTTTTCCCGGACTGGATCGGCCCTACACCGCTTTTATTGTACTCGACAAAGCAACGGAGGCTTTGTTTCAATAAGCCCCACTCCCTTGACTCACCTAATCGTAACTGCTGACACGATAAAACAACTGTCGCAGAGTAATTACGACTTTATGTATCAGTCTTCACTCATATACGCAGAAACAGCTAGCTGTGGTGATTTCGGGATCAACAAGGTGGGAGCAAGAACATGAGGAAGAGAAAGAGACAAGAGCGAGCAGTTTGCAGGAGAAATGAGACTGAGACGGGGGACGAAGACGAAGTACGGAACGTTCTCGGGACCGACAGGGCAATCATCAAGCTCACGGGGGTTAAGGCTTGCAGCTATACGCAAGGTCTTCACCCCACGTCCAAGTCTTGCAGCTTTACGCAAGACCTCGTTCCGCCAAGACGGCACAACACAGCCCGGACTCCGCCGCTGCACCACCAACGAGAAAATGAACTCTGATGAAGCTCGCCGCATCCGTGAACTGTAAGACTTCCATTAGGATCGTTGTTTTGTTTTTTTTTTCCTTTTTCTTTCTGTACTTATGTCATTCGCGCTTTAATCTTGTATTTTTTTTTTTCTTGTTTTAATCATTGTATTATATGTCGAAATCTAAAGTTTATTTTTCTTTCTATCTATCAAACTGGTCTCGATATCCTTTCTCTTCGCGTCGCATACCTGCGAGAGTGAAATAGTCCACTACATTTCAGGCGTCCGCGACAGGACTGCTCTTAATTTCCACCTTAAAGAGCTCCACCTCGCTAGTGTCCGTGTCGGTTGAGAATGGATCTTGAGAAGTTAACGGTAATTGGTAAAGAATTGGGTTTCTCGGGGGCTTCGCTAAAACAATGGATAGACGAAGAACGCGCACGCGAAAGAGAGGAGCGTCTAACAGAACGAGAAAGGACTCGAGAAGTAGAAGCTCAAACGCGTGCTCGTTTAGAAGCAGAAGCTCAAACGTGTGCCCGGTTAGAAGCAGAACGCACTGTGCTAGAACTGAAGTTGTGGTTACAAGAGCAGCAAAGAGGATCGATCACCCGGGGTCCAGATGCATCTGATGAGGGTACGTCTACTAGTGTCGCGCAGGGGTATCGGAGTCCACATAAACTTATACCCCCCTTTAACGAAGAGAGCGATGAATTGGATGCGTACATCCAACGTTTTGAGCGGGTGGCAACAAGTCAAGAATGGCCTCTGGAAAAATGGGCCTTGTCCTTGAGCCTATGTTTGAAAGGGGAAGCGTTAAGTGTAGTAGGACGGATGGCTGCCGACGATGCCATGGACTATGCTAAACTGAAGCAGACTCTTCTCCAACGATTTCGATATACTGAGGAAGGATATCGTGTCAAGTTCAGAGAGGCGAAACCAGAGAACTCTGAAACGGGAAGACAATTTTCTGGTCGTCTATTAGGTTATTTTGACCACTGGCAGGAGATGGCAAGGACGGAGCGCACTTATGACGCACTTCGGGACAAAATTGTCTCCGAAGAATTCCTAAACAAATGCCACGAGAAACTTGCAATTTTTATAAAGGAAAGGGGCTGCCAAGGGCTCGACAAGCTAGCAGAAGCAGCAGACCACTACCTCGAGGCCCAGGGGTTGGTCAACCTCGGCAAAAAGAAAGAAGAGACTGACAAGCCGACAGGGAAAATTAGGATGTCAGATCCTCAAGGTGCAAAGAGAAATCTGCAGTGCTTCCTTTGCAATAAACAAGGCCATCGGGCAGCAGACTGTTGGGCCAAATCAAGAGGACCCAATCAGAAGACGAATTTCTGCTGGAAATGTCGCAAGAACGGGCATAAAGCTGAGGCTTGTCCGAACAAGACAGATGGTGGTGGACAGGCGTCGTGTTCTCTGACACGTCGGAAGGATCGTAACGGCTACGGATCTGAAAGTCGTCCATCCGAACGCCCTGCTGTGAAAGCTGAAGAGGACAAAACGGGAACTGACGTTCAAGCAGACGGTATGCCCACGGCTACAGGACTACTCGAGGGTCATCAGGTCACCGTCCTGCGAGATTCTGGGTGTAACTTGGTCATAGTCAAGCGGTCCCTGGTTCCTGACGTCAAATTTACAGGACGAAACCGCGTTATCTTCCTGCTTGACCGGACAGAATTGTGTCTGCCTGAAGCGGTGGTTGACATTGATTCCCCCTATTTCCAAGGCAAGGTGACGGCGACCTGTATGGAAAATCCTCTCTATGATGTCGTTTTAGGAAACGTGGATGGTGTGCGGGAGGCCTCCGATCCTAACGTTATATGGAGTAGTCGGCAAGAGACGCCTCTTCAAGAAGAGAGGACAGCTCCAGTTCCTGAGGCAAGCGACCGTGGCAGTTCAATAACTCAACCAGTTCTCATTGAGACGGACCTTGCATCGGCTGCCACAGAGCCAAATGAGTCACAGGCCGGTGCCGCAGCTAAGCTGGCCTCGCGAAACTCTGGTCACATACCTGTGGCGGTAGTGAACCCATTGGACATCAACTCGACGGAGCTGAGCGCCAAGCAGAGAGAAGACAGTACGCTCCAAAGATGTTTTGAAGCGGTTGGGAACAAAGTTGCTACAAGATCAGCTGACATTGAGTTCACACTGACCAACGGAATTCTGTTTCGCCGGTACAGATTGCCATCAAAGAAGGAGATGGAACAGCTCGTTGTCCCAAGCGATCTCCGGAACATTGTGCTAAAAATGGCACACGAGGGAATTCTCGCTGGACATCAGGGAATTAAACGCACGACAGATAGAATCCTCGAGGAGTTCTACTGGCCAGGAGTTCAAGGAGACGTTACTCGATTTGTAAAGTCGTGCGACATCTGCCAGAGGACTGTCCCAAAGCACCTAGTAGGCCGCGTACCTTTGGGCAACATGCCAGTCATCGAAACACCATTCCAGCGGGTCGCCATCGACATTGTGGGACCCCTATCTCCAACATCTGAGAAGGGAAACCGCTATGTACTCACCATGGTTGACTTCGCGACGCGCTACCCTGACGCGGTTGCGTTACCAAGCATTGAAACGGAGAAAATCGCCGAGGCTTTACTAGAGATGTTCTCACGTGTGGGATTTCCCAGAGAAATTATTAGCGATCGCGGCAGATCGTTCATGTCTGGGCTCATGAGGGAGTTCAGCCGGTTGCTTTCGCTTAAACATATGCCAACCACGCCGTATCATCCTATGGCAAACGGCCTTGTGGAGCGTTTCAACGGCACGCTGAAACAGATGATCCGACGAATGTGTCAGGAAAGCCCCAAGAGCTGGGACAGATACTTGGCACCACTGTTATTCGCGTATCGTGAAGTGCCACAGGCCTCCCTCGGGTTCGCACCTTTTGACCTACTGTACGGTAGATACGTCAGAGGACCCATGGCCATACTGAAAGAGCTCTGGTCAGGAGAGAGTATCGACGACGAGACAAAGACTTCGTACGGCTACATGGTCGAGCTTCGCAAGCGCTTAGACGACACGTGCCGAATAGCCCAAGAGCTGCTCAAGAAAGCGAAGATGACACAGAAAACCTATTATGACAAGAAGACAAGGAGGCGCCAGCTCACTGTTGGAGACAGGGTCCTGCTCCTTTTGCCATCTGACACCAACAAGCTGATCCTGACCTGGAAAGGCCCCTTCACTGTCTTAGAGAGACGAAATGACCTTGACTACGTCATCGACCTTGGAATAAGAACCAGCTTGTTCCATATCAACATGCTGAAAAAGTATGAAGAGATGACAATCGTTGATCAGACACCTCAACGAGCTTCGGTCGCATTACATGATGGGAATGTTGAGGAAGAAGACCTCCCGTATGCAACACTGCAACAAAACGAAACTTATCGAGACGTGAAAATATCAAGGGAGCTGACTGCCGATCAACAAGCACAAGTTTCCAGACTCCTGACAACATACCAAGAAAGTCTGTCAGATGTCCCAGGAAGGACCCACCTAGTAGAGTGCAAGTTGAAAGTCACAACCGACACTCCTATTCAAGTCCATCAGTACCCCATACCATTCTCCATCCAAGAAACGGTACAGGAGGAAGTAAAAGAAATGCTACAACGGGGCATCATTGAGCCCTCCGAGTCCCCCTATCAAGCACCCATCGTGATGGTAAAGAAAAAAGACGGGGCTATGCGACTCTGCATTGACTTCAGACAACTGAACAAGGTCCTGATTCCCGACAATGAACCCATCCCAAGAGTGGACATGGTGTTTGCAAAGTTGGGAAAAAGCCGGTACTTCTCGAAGTTTGACTTCTCTAAAGGATACTGGCAGGTGCCGATGCACGAAGATTCAAAGCACATGACAGCTTTTTCTTCCACGTCTGGGTTTTATCAGTTTCGATTTATGCCCTTTGGCATCAAAACAGCACCAGCTGTATTCACCCGGCTTATGAGAAAAGTGGTCGAGGGGGTCTCGAACATCTACCACTACTTTGATGATGTCCTCATCGCCACGGAGTGCTGGGAGGAGCATCTAACGACTCTAGAGTTGTTCTTCCAGCGCGTGAAGCAGGCGGGTTTAACGATCCATCCCACAAAGAGCGAAATTGGCTTCGCATCTGTGAAATTTCTTGGCCACATCGTTGGACATGGTCTCCTGCGCCCTCAAGTCGAGACCCTCGAAAAAGTGCAAGCTACCAATCGACCCGAGACAAAAAAGGAAGTGCGGTCATTCCTTGGCCTTACGGGCTATTATAGGGATTTCGTGCCCCAGTACTCGGAAATCTCTCACCCACTTACGGAGTTGACACGTAAAAGAGCACCGAACAAGGTGCATTGGGGGAAGAGCGAACAGGCGTCTTTTGACAAGCTAAAAGAACTACTGTCCAGCCAGCCCATCTTAAAAGCCCCAGAATTATCAGAACCTTTCGTGTTGCGTACCGACGCTTCGTCGAGAAGCATAGGAGCCGTACTCATGCAGCGACATAATGATGTTCTCCACCCCGTATCGTACGCAAGTCGTCGACTGCTGCCACGTGAAGCTGCCTACTCGACAGTGGAACGAGAAGGACTAGCCATTACTTGGGCGGTTAAGAAGTTCCATGTGTTCTTATTTGGAAGACCATTCATTCTGCAGAGTGATCATCAGCCACTCGTTTACATCAATTCTGCAAAGCATGTAAACAGCCGCGTATTACGTTGGAGCCTAATGCTCATGGAATATGACTTTACTGTAGAGTACATTAAGGGTAGTGATAACGTAGGCGCTGATTACATGAGCCGCATGTCTGCTGCTGAATAAGAGTTTTTTGTAATGGACAATATCACGAATTTACTGAATTTTTGGAATTATATATGTGCCCGGCGGTGCTTATTAAGTGACTTTTATAAATGTATGTAATTTTGTGTCTGTCAAAAGTGATGTGTTTTTCAATGTGCATTGTGTTGTGATAGACTGCGAACAATATGACTTTAAACATGCTAGAATTTGTTTCCGCGGAACAACATTTTCAAGTGGGGGGTGATTGTGGTGATTTCGGGATCAACAAGGTGGGAGCAAGAACATGAGGAAGAGAAAGAGACAAGAGCGAGCAGTTTGCAGGAGAAATGAGACTGAGACGGGGGACGAAGACGAAGTACGGAACGTTCTCGGGACCGACAGGGCAATCATCAAGCTCACGGGGGTTAAGGCTTGCAGCTATACGCAAGGTCTTCACCCCACGTCCAAGTCTTGCAGCTTTACGCAAGACCTCGTTCCGCCAAGACGGCACAACCAAGCCCGGACTCCGCCGCTGCACCACCAACGAGAAAATGAACTCTGATGAAGCTCGCCGCATCCGTGAACTGTAAGACTTCCATTAGTATCGTTGTTTTGTTTTTTTTTTCCTTTTTCTTTCTGTACTTATGTCATTCGCGCTTTAATCTTGTATTTTTTTTTTCTTGTTTTAATCATTGTATTATATGTCGAAATCTAAAGTTTATTTTTCTTTCTATCTATCAAACTGGTCTCGATATCCTTTCTCTTCGCGTCGCATACCTGCGAGAGTGAAATAGTCCACTACACTAGCGTTGAGCGAAACAGACGTCTAACAACACCAAGTTTCTCTCACCACTTTCATATCGGTTGCGAGTCATGAATTCGACCGATACACGACATCCGTTTGACCAGTCCGTACACATACCATCCGCCTGACAGGTCCGAGATCGTTAGAAGTATGTGCGGTATGCCGTCCTTCTGGAACAGGAGCCGCACCGGGATCCTGCTGAGGGGAATCGGAATGCTGTAACTGCTCACCCCAAAAGCTTTCACATCGGCACTGCTCAAGGACTCATGTTCAGACTTCTGACCGTCGACAGGAACCCGGATGCGAGTGAGGGATTCCTGTTCCCCAACGTAGTGGGTCCCAATCTGATGACTGGACCGTACATGGCTGGAGTCCTACATGGACTGTATCTGGCGGCAAGTTATAATGTCGCTTATCACAGGTCAGCTCAAAAGTTAAAGAGGCCTCGAGATCTACTACAGGACTCGGTCTTAAAGCTAGTTCATCACCTCTCACGACATCCGGGATTTACAACTATGATAAAACAGCCTGCCATGATGGAGGAGCTAAAATGTGTTGCACATCGAGTTCCGCCCACTTACCCCCTTAAAAAGAGGACATCACCACTTTAGTAGTGACTTACTTCACTCACCATCTAGTATCGAGAACACTCCAAGAACCGAGATATAAGTCTATGTCGGATACACTTTGGATATTTGCCGACTCAAAAACTCCACGTCTGACGGGACTATCTATCATCACACACCGACTCTGAGGAAAGCTCCATGCCTGAATCAGATCTCAACCTACTGACTCAATTCTGCAAATCGGTAGTTTGGTGTAAGCAAGAGGTCCGGCACGCTGCAAGAACTGAACTTCCAGTCCCTCCAGCTGGAATCCTGACAGAGCCACCGGTGGAAGTGGTCCAGAAATGGAGATTCGAGAATACCGGATATGCCCATACCTTTGGTATTGACTTTTCGAACACAGAAACTTTCATCCCAAGCTCAGTGTTTGTCCATCGGATCACAGGCCCTCTGATTAATGGATTACGGATTGGACAGATTGCAACAGGTGCACACTACAAACTGAGGTGTCTATTGGATCCTTCGATGACTCCTCGAGCCTTTATCTGTGGAGGAGACGGATCAGGCGGAATGACTGCGGCTCTTCTCAGGCATTATCCTAACTCACTAAGAATCTTCAACAGTCTCATGAATCTCGAAAATCGAAGCCTAAGCGGAACAACTACAGGGCCTCCGTCAGCAATTGCCTGTATAGATCCGTGGATCCGGTATCGGTGCGTCAACTGGGCTACTTGTTGGGATGAGCCATCAGATTTACGAGACTCTAGTACTTGGAAACACTTTGTTTGGTTGGTAGAGTTTTTCCGACTCAACGTTGACCTAATGGTATTTGACTTCGAATATCAAGATCAGAACTCTACTGATTCAATCGAAAGACTCATGGTAGAGTATGTTCCGAGAATTCTGACCCCTTCCGGACGCCTTATATACAAGATGTTCGGGACTGTTATCAAAGATACTCACGGAAAGGGAGTGTCCAATGTCGGCTCAATGTTCAAAAAGGTTCAGTAGGCCTGGACAGAGCTGTCAGGATCTTTCACATCAGAACTGTATCTCATATGTTACCAGCCCCTGATTAGATACCTGGAGGGTCACTACGTGACATCGGCTTCCATCATTAAGGCATTAAATGAATGCTGCGCCAACAGGTCTATTGAACAAGAATTCAGCACAGCATGTCGGATCTCGCAAAAGTCACTGGTCCGAGGCATCTCCAAGGAGCTAGTTCCATTATTTCTAACAGAAATGACTACCCTCCTTATGCGGTTAGGAATGAGTGTAGGATATGCAGATGAAGTTTCAAGAATTCTACGTGTTCACTCAAATCACACTCTGATGATTCGGCCCGTGTGTCTTTCAATATTGGCATTGTTGTCAAATGCCACTCTTGATGTAACACCAGAGCGAACACCCAGTGATTATTTGCCACCATCAGACCAGAGATTGCAAAAACACCTCTCTTTTTTCATCGGAACATGGTTGTTCCTTGCTTGGAGCACCGGTGAATTAGATTGGTACTCCCTAACTCACTTATTTTTAACCTGTCCAATCACCTACCGATATGAAGTCATTCGGACACGTCATCGGTCTTCAATCAGACCATCTCTGAAGTGGGACTGAAGTTTCACTGGAGGTCATCCTAAGACTTTTCAAAAGCCGGAGAATGTTGGGCTGATCGGACGAGTCATACGGACATGGTCCTCTGCCTTCCCTACACGGGAATCTCGGGTCGGAAAATGTGAATTTCACGTTGCCCAGATTGACGGACTGTTACGTCGATTTAACAGGCATCTAACCACTTCTCTTTTGTTTTCCAACACTGGAATATTCTACCCAATGTTTGGACAGAAACCCGGAAGACGTGCGACTGGTTCATTTATTGTAAATACACTGTTATCCGAGATTGCTCGGGAACTGGCCCTGAGACCAAACGGACAATCTGACTGTGAGGATCTGGAAGACTCCGATGCTGTAGGAGCATGGATGGAGTAACATGGTCCGATCCCTAGAGAGTACTAGGGAGAGGAAGGTTATAGACATTAGCGAGTTAGAGACTAATTGTGCATGTAATTTCTTGTGAACGACGACGACGAGAAGGACCACCTAGATCATCCCGTGTGAGCTCTGTATCGTTCCTTTTGATTTCTTTGTCTCTAACCTTTTGGCTAAGAATAAATACTAGCGAATAAAGAGTAAATTCTAGCGATCAAGACGACACCAAATTTTCCCATATTGGATCAATTATAAGGATATAAATGGCATTTCAGTAAATCTGTCTACATTCCATTATTTTGAATCAATCACGAAGCTTCAAATGAAACTTTCTAAGTACAAATAGCCTAACCCACGAACTCATTGGTACCATAATGATCAAAACGATGTATAGTTTCGTGTAATATACATATCATCAGATCATCTTGAGTTACATAGCAGTAAATTAGGTTTTTACGGGCATTCCATACTCGAACTGAGCACACCATCTTAATTGTAGCTCGTAAAGCAATTGGAAGCTTAGCGCGCGCTGCGCGATCCGATGTTTCACAGTTTGAAGAACGCACCAGATATCTCGTTGCTCTAGGCAAGAAAAGCAGTGCGGCGCGCACTGCCGGGCTGCGAGCGCTTAGATTAGTTAATTTTTTTTTTTTTTAATTCAGATTTGAATTTGGTAAATCATCTGGACAGCGCGGCGCTTATCCCTTCGGGGATAGCCCCCACGTAATGAGTTCTTCCAGGGACGGGCCGAGTGAGGGGATTGATCCCGACCCTCCCGATACATCTTTTTCCGATGACGTATGTGCAATTCAGACCAGTCTAATCCAATTGGTTTCAGACGAAGAAAGCCGCATACACAAAGACTTTGGTGCCCAAATCATGCAACTTTTTGCCAAAATAGCATGCCTTACCACTAAACAAGAAATTCAATTGGCCACTCTAAAAGCGCAACTGGCAGAAAAAGAAAAACAGCCGAGTTATGCAGACGTCACTCGAAACGGTTCGAGGGAGCCGCGTTCCACGACCGCTGCTAACACGAAGCAATCGCCCGAAGAACGACCCGAGGAGAGCGTGCCCAGCCTACGCTCGGGACATGCTCTTCTCATCTATCTGAGAAACCCAACAGCGAATACCTCGCACGACATTAAGATCCTACTAAAGAAATACTTTGAGCCCCAGAGCCTAGGCCTCGGGGAGGTCAGCATGAGAGAAATTCGTAATGGCATAGCCGTTCAATCCGCATCCCAAGAAGGACTACAAAATCTGGCAGATGCAATCGAAACTCATCCAAACACTAATGACATATTCGTTCTGAAGAAACTAACTATGCAGAAACCACAATTTAAAGTTCAAGGAGTGGACCCTGACGTCCACCCCGCGGAATTTTTAACCACATTACGGACGCCAAACCCCGACGTATCTATCGAAGCGAACGAATTTGTACTTCGCACTTCCTTCAAAGAACGATCTGGAAACGTAACACACATATTCGACGCGACAACCTCTGGCTATAAGAAACTACAAGGAAGAAGAAAACTGAACCTGGGCTGGACATCATGCCCAATAAGTGAAAACTTCTACATTCCCAAATGCCAAAAGTGCTGCACATATGGTAGACAACAACATGGCAAAGATAAATCCTGCGCTCAGTAGGCGAAGGAAAGCGAGTACAAACAAACTCTCGAAGGCTGCGCGTGATCGATGGAAACCAAGAAGAGCTGATCAACAAATGTACTTCGTGCTGATCATTGACATTCGTTTTTTCAAATAGGAGACAAACTAGATGGCTCCACTAAATGTAAAATATCTGAAATTATGCAGTCTCTGACATAAGTTAGAATGCGACCTGATTCCCCATACCAAGTGTTTAATTTTAGTTCGATCAAATTTTTAAAAAATTTGTAAAGCAGTTTTATTTGGTACCTTTTCATTATACAATTACCTAACCGGCTTCGCAAACTTGCTTGTGCATTTAGGCGGCAAATACACGGATATCTTTTAAATAACCAGATCGGTAAACGGCACCAAGCGTTCTAAATTCTAACCAGATCGATGAGGGTCTCGCTCTAGCTCGCACTTCAGAATCAAAATCTTCCGAGCGCGTGGTGGACAACGCATAAAGCTGAGGATTGAGGGCCTAAAAGCATGTGGTTGGAGTCGCGATCGGTATCATCGAAAATCACTATATCGGTCAATTTTAGAAATGTTGGGGGCATGGGCATCGTTTTTTTGGGGTCCTAAAAAACGAAATCAATTGTTGCTTGCCCGGCCCGATTGTCCGTTTCTATCACCCACCTTTCCGGCTCCACCACGCTCGCGCCTCTATCGCAAGTGGTAATTTATTGCGGAGCAACACGCTTCATCTGTGCTCCAAATAATTCTGAAATTGACCGACTTAGTAGTTTTCGATCATGCCCAGCAAGTTTCTAATTGAAGCTATATGGCTCCGTTTACTAATTAAAAAGTTAATCAAAAGTGTCCGCAAAATCAAGCAAACTAATTTTAATATGAAAAGTTACCTGATGAGAGTGCCGTTTTTTGAAAATTGGGCGCAACTAAAAACAAACACCTGCTGTATTATATGTCTTCTGTTCCTTCTCGCCAGCTCTGAAGCTTCATGCAGCACAGCTGTGTGTACCGAGCCGACTATGCTTGGCGTCGACGACACGGAAGAGTAAGCCTGAATACATATAAGAACCATACTGTAAACACTGAAAAATCAGCATCTATGGTTCAGGTGCTTGTGCCGCGCCACTATCACGCTAAACATTTCTACTTTGACATGTCATCCGATTTTCTTGAGGCCACAACCTCATCCCAGCACCTTCTCGACAGAAGCCTTGAGTGGTTAGTGCAGCAAATCCAACAGCCGTTATAAATCGGCTTTCGAATTTGCGGGACATGCGACTAAACTCTTGATGTAGTCGTGCTCAATCAACACGAGCAGTCGTCATTTTGTGCGTGTGAAATTCCAGCCTTGAAGTCTCAAGCGGCCCGGCTGTGTGCCATAGCCAAGCAACGCCCAAGTCTCACTCCATGGACACAGAGACGTAAGTGGGGCTTGAAGTGTTCTTCCTTGATTGCATAGGGTTTTGCAACATTTGCATAGGGGCAGAGAGGAACGAAAGCACTGTGGGGCTTGTGTTTGTGCAATAGCTTTAGAGGGCCGACCAGTCTCAGCAGCCGGAGAGAGAGGCATGCCTACTTGCCCCAGTGGGATGAAAGCGGAGGAAGGTATAGGAGGGAGCGAGGAAGGCGGGTAGGGGAGATGGAGATCATAGGACAGGACCTGTAGGGATGTTCGTTGGAGGGATAACCTCTGCAGACGCCAGCACGCGCGGCCAGCATGCGCTGCGCCTGCTGCCCTCTGCGGTAGTACATTTTTAGAACAAACATTTTAAATTTTATTTTGAATCTCCTACCGACATGAAGAACGCGGGCGGCACGTGTAACTTGCCGATCACGCTCCTTGATGGTTGGGAATTTATAGCAGAGGGCATATTTACGATGCTGTTCTTCCTAACATGACAAACATTTACCACCAACGATGGTCCTATAAACTTACCCTATTTTTCTTTAACTTTTTAAGGACATATTCGTTAGAGCAAGCAGAGCCTATACAGTTACTCTAATATTTGTTAGATTTTAGCGGCACTTGGTAATTGTTTACAGCGTTTTAGCTAATTCGTGACGACCGGTGAATTCCGAAGGAGGTGCACGTTACGCTGTTTACGAGTATCGTGAGCGAGTATAAACAAAGGAAATGTAGTTCTTGCTACGTTTGAATGTGATGCCTGGATATCAGCACAACCGATTAACAAAAGCTATGGTGATTGATCAGGTTGAAATTGTCGATTGATACCCTCTCCTAGTTTAAAAGTTTCTTTGATCTCAAGTTTTTCCACATTTTTTAATCACTTTAAACTCACCACTGAAAGATACTTAATTTGTAGACTCGCTGATCAAGCAAATTGTAACGGTCGGAGCGATTTGGCTAAAATATTGTTTTCTTTTTTTAGGAACTCCAATGCTCTAAATGTGGCGGTCAAAGCGGCCTGCCCCCAACCAGTACTTCATGGGAAAAGAATAGTAGCCAACCTGCAAGCAATGCTCAACAACCATGCGGCGGCTATGTTGGATCACTCGCAGAGTTGCGCATTTTGTGGTGAGTTAGAGTTTGTCAAAGAAACTCGGAATGGACTAGAAAGCGTTCTTGAGTACAGGTGCACAAAAAGACCTCTCTGCACGGCAAACCATACGTTGAAGACTGACAACGACGAAGAGACAAGCAACAACTTGGACTTTGTTCGCGGCTCGCTTTCAATTGGCATTGGATTTTCTCAAGCAAACGAGCTTTGTGCAGCCTCTTACATTACATTCATGTCGCAGGACTTGTTTAAAGACTGCGAAGAGCACTTAGCACGCGATATCTGGCACACACTGCTATCGTCAATGCGGGAGGCTGCTGCTGAAGAGATCGTACTAGCCCGAGAGCGTGGTGAATGTCCAGACGAGGAGGGCTTCTGGAGGATCCCTGTTGTTGTCGATGGAGGCTGGTCCAAGAGGTCGTACGGACACAACTACAACGCGAACAGCGGTGTCGCCATGATTGTTGGACGGTATACCCGCCAGATCTTGTACATCGATGTCCGAAACAAGTTCTGTACGGTATGCCGACTAGCTGCATCGAGGGGCGAGCACCCTAGGCAACACGTTTGCGCTTGCAACTGGGACTTCACATCCACTTCCATGGAAAAAATATAATTGTGCAAGGGTTCAATGAGAGTGAGCAGCAGTATGTACTGAGATACACCATTTTAATCAGTGATGGCGATAGCAGCGTGTTTGTGTCAGTGCAAAGCGGCGTGAGTTACGGGTACCTCATAGAAAAAGTCGAATGCGCAAACCACGCAGTCAACTGCTACACCAGAAAGCTTTTCACTGTATCAAAAGACGCCAAGAGGTTCACGGGGAAACAAGGGGTAGAGGTTCGCAAGCTACTTTCAGCACGTAACGTTTCTACACTCCAACGCTTGGCCAGAACAACAATAAAGAAGCACTCGGAAGCTCTTCAGGGGCCAGTCACCCGAGAGGTAGTTGAAGCGCTGCGCCATCAGCTTAAAAATGGCCCATACCACGTTTTTGGCATGCACATGAACTGCCTGAGCAGCCTTTGCCCTGTCAAGGCTGGAAATGTAGTCGAGGAAGCAAGCAAAACTCGGAAAAGAGAAGCTCTTTGTATATCTGGAATGATGGTCGAAATTCAGAAGGCTATCGATGTTGTTGCTGACAAATCAAATAGTCTTATTCTTGACACGACCAGCAATGCAGCTGAGAGCTTCATGAGCAGAGTATCAGAAACTATCGGGGGAAAATAACATTCGCGAATAACATGTTAGAAAGCGGTATTTTCCCGACTGATTTGAAGCTAGCTAAAGTTACTCCTATTTACAAGGGCGGTAGTAAAAAAGGTATCGAAAATTATAGGCCCATTTCTGTACTAACAATATTCTCTAAAATATTTGAAGGCGTAATAAAAAACCGCCTAGAAAGTTTTTTCACAAAGCATAGTGTAATCTCCACCGCCCAATACGGGTTCCAAAAGGAAAAATCTACAGAGCAAGCTCTTCTCGACATAGAAGAGAAATTGGTCGCAAATATTGAAGACAAGTTAATTACACTCGGACTGTTTTTAGATTTGAGGAAAGCGTTCGACACTGTTCAGCATCCTATTTTACTCAGAAAACTAGAACATTACGGCATCCGCGGGGTCGCGCTCGAATTACTAAAAAGCTATTTAACAAATCGTCAGCAATACGTAAAAATTGACAATCTAGAATCAAATAAGGAAAAAACGCGTCATGGTGTCCCACAGGGTTCTATATTAGGCCCTTTACTTTTCATAGTTTATATAAATGATATCGTAAGCATTTCTGGTTCCCCGGAGTTAATAATGTATGCAGACGACACTAATATTTTTTTTAGTGAAGCAACTCCAGAATGCCTCGAGGAAAGGGCAAACGCCTATCTTGTAGAGCTTTCAAAATGGCTGAGTTCCAATGGCTTACAATTAAACACAAGCAAAACAAAATATGTGATTTTTAAACCAGCAACAAAACGTCTTACAAACTCCCTTAAGATTACATTTGAAGGTGATTTAATAGATCAAGTAACTGAGCAAAAATTTCTGGGTGTGTGGTTTAACCAAGAGCTAAAATGGAATACACTTGTAAGTAAACTAAAGTCAGAATTATCACGAGTTCTTGGCTGTATTTATAGAGTGGCAAGCCTTGTGCCGAGGTGGTTAGTGGAAACATTGTATTACTCCTTATAGTTTTCCAAAATGTGTTATGGTGTTCTTATATGGGGTACAACTACAGCATCCGATTACTATAAATTACTAATCCTACAAAAAAAGGTTCTACGCATATTGGAGAACTATGGGGGGAGAATAAGAGAACTGCGGACGGAACCACTTTTTAATAAATACAAGATCTTAAAGGCAAATCAAGTATACAACTTCAAATTATTTCAATTCATTTATCGAAAAAGGTTATACGCCACCCCAGTCGCAACAGAAGAATTGTACCCGTTCCGTCATGTTAAAAGAAGGGAACCCTATACAAGAACAAATTACGGAAGACAAAGCATACACTATCAAACAATTAGTCTATTAAATAACAAGCCCTCTATGAACTATGCAAAATCGTTCCCTTTATTTAAAAAAGAATGTAAAGCACTCCTGGTAGGCAGCGATATAAAATTTATCTAAGCTTCTTAATCTAATAAAGCGTTGTATTATACTATATGCCTTCAAAGTTCATCCTTGTTTTATTTTATGTGCATGACTCGCCTTGTTATATTTTGCTGGGTATATACTGTTCAGTTTCCGTAAAGTGAGCGATAATGATGTTCGTTATTTGTGTGCTCCTTAGATGACTTGTTTTATCCTTTCATGTTGATTATAATCTGTATCCTCGATTTTTGCATCCAGTACGCATTTTTATCCTTATATACATGGCTTTTATTGTTGCATCTGTGCTATGTATGTGTGCCTCAGTTCCGTAAAAGTTTTTTTTTTATCATGCTGTATTATTTGGTTAGATGGAATTCATTTCCATGTTATTTTTTATGTGTGGACTGTAAGGGACCGGTGCCACGTCCGGCTTTTTTAGCCTTTTGCACCGGCCCTTCTTTCGGGCTTTGCCCGAGGGAAAACAAATAAAGAAAGAAAGAAAGAAAACGTGTCGACTTCAGTAAAGGAGGTGGCTACAGGTGCAGATGCCATGTCGCAGCCCTGTCTTACAATATGAGGGGCCCACAGTGGCACTCATACTTTTACAAAAGAAAGTATGGAAGAAGCCCTGGTATGCCAATGGGAAAACTCCTTGAAAGAATCAAGCAGAAAACCACGACCAGGCGGTCGAAAAGAAAACTTCAGTTTCAAGATGCATCGGCCTCCTTAAAAGGACCCAAGTTTTCCTGCGAGGCAGATAAGGACTACAGAGACAGCGCACAAAAGCCAGACGTGTCCCCAGCTCTGTACGCACTTAAAAGGAGGAGTTTGTAGAGTCACTTTGTGTAACTCCTGAAAAACAGCAGGAGGTTCAGATATCCACCAAAGACCAAGCAGAAAGCAAACTCTGGCATGAAGAGAGACGGAAAAGGATCTATTCAACGAAATTTTATGATGTATGCAGAAAGCGCAAAGCTGGGTTCAAGTTTGAGAGCGTGGTAAATTCGATTCTTTACCAGGAAACCGAAATACACGCCGGAGTTGGAGTATGGTCGAAGTCATGAGAAAACCGCAGTGGAGGCCTACAAAAAATCACATTCTCATATCAGAGTACAGGAATGTGGCCTGTTTATTTCTCTCGCCACACCAGACAGACTCCTCAATAATGATGGCGTGCTCGAGGTCAAGTGCCCACGCAGTGCTCTCGGGTATCCCACGCTAGAGGAAACTTCTAAACACCATAACATTGGCATCAAGGTTTGCAAGAAGAAAGGTTCTCTTTGTCTCCAACCCACCCATCGGTATTACTACCAAATTCAAGGGCAGTTGCATGCGACCAAGCGAGACTACTGCGACTTTTTTGTCTGGTCCCGAAAGACACTTTCCTCCAGAGGATAACGAGAGATGGCTCCTTTTGGCAAAGATGTGTGGAGCAGTTGAGGCCGTTTTATTTCGGGTATCTTCTTCCAGAGATTCTGGATTCGCGAGTAGCAAGAAACATGCCTTTGAGATCTGAGCCCGTCACTAGCGAGATTGAGGAATTTTAATTTTTGAAGTGCTCGAATCAAAGCCTGTCTCCCACCATCCCACTATAATGCGCTGCTGGACTCGGGTATAGCGACTGCTCCTGAGCGATGTGATATGTTTGTGTTTCATCATGGAGATTCCGATGTCACTTTTGTATTATACAGTTCCATATGCACATTCTTATTTTACGATATACTCAATATTTGTACCACATGCATTTTGCTTTTTCTTGCGCTTAAAACCACTCTAGTGGTTATTTGATAATTTTGTATTTCCATAAGATTTAATTTTATCTGTAATATGCACGTTGCAATAATAATATCTACTCTCTACTGCTCCCCTATCCTTTGTGCCGTTTTTCTTCCCACCTCATTGTTGTAAATATTGAGTGTTTTGTAGCTTTTGGGCATATTAAGTCTCATACTATACTTCTGGAAATGTTTATGCCTCATAAGATTCTTGTACTCGGTTTTGGTTGAATCCAAATAAATATATTGAAAAAGTTCTTCGTTTTCTTGACATTTGCTCATTGCTGAAGTTTCTCGAGCAAAAAACTTGGAAAGGGAGTAAAAATTCCCTTCCGATTGGTGCAAAAAAAATGAGTATTTGGTATGAAGAAGGGGCTTGCTGCTTCTTTTTGTACGTTGTGACTCGAGCGCGTAACCAGGAGCGTAGGGAGGTTGGTGCATCCTGATAACAGATATGTCCAACTCAGGCAATCGTGTAATCCCGAACGATTTGTCTGCGTATACGTGTCTTGTGTGCGGAGCACGTACAAGTAGATTAAATGCTACTCCATGAAGTTCAAGGGAAATATTGAGACTAAACGTTAGAAGCGAAAGTCGTGCATTGGCAACAAATGAGTTCTTTCACGCGATCGAGAGTTCGAGTGTGACGACAGACCAAAAGAAACTGACGGGCTACCTACACTTTGCCTCGCTCTACCATGAACTAAAGGCGAAAGCTGCAGGCCGCCACGTCCAATCTTGGTCCTCCCTTATCACTGATACGCATCTCTGAGAAAAACCATGGTTCTTACGACTGGCTCGTAATCGGACCCGACGGCCGTAAGACCAGACGAAGTACTGTTGAACAAACATGAATGTTCAACCATGGCTTGTAATAGCGCTTGTCCTGTCCACTTTTCCTCTTGCCCGCGTCTGATGCGCTATTTGCATTTATATCTACGACAGATTTCTTTCGGGAATGACACGACCTTATGGACGTGACATTCTAGAACAGTGTGAAGCCCTAATGTATTTTTCATTATTTCTAGGTGCTAGTGACATATTTGCATTCTGATCATCCCATAATTTGAATACGCGCGATATTTTTGTCGATGTCGCAGAGGCGCGCTTGTTCTTGACAAAGACGTCTTCATATCGATAATAATTTTACACGCATATTAGGTAACTGTATTTTAATAATTAGTACAATACTTTTAATATGTTCTAGGTTTTGTCTCGAAATCGCTACTAGAAAGGGCATCTTGCAAATTGGTAGGACTGTCGCAGAGCCGCTCCTATGGTGATTTTAGCCAAAGAGCGACAAGAGCCGCGCTACTTTTTGGCGCGAAAAGAGCGCGCGCGGTTCCTGAACTCGGGGTTTTCCCGCGCTCCGTCGAAAAGAAACACATGCGAAACGACTTCCTCCAACGACGTCCTGCAACTGCCCGGCCGCCCGGCACCCGACGACACCGCCGCGACGAGGGAGAGGGGGCAGAAGAGTGGGTGCGCGTGTGAGCCACACCTGACGCCGCTGATTGCCCAGGCGAGAGGCGAAACGCCACAGCCTTTTGAAGACAGCGACGTTTCTGCGCCATCTAGGGGGAGAAGCGAACATGCGGGGGCGACCTGTCTCCTCCTTAACCATCTTGTGACAGGGGACCACTACCAACTTGGGAGCCCCTCCATGGAAGTAGCAGAGCCCGAGGCAAGTGCCAGTGCCGCAGCAGCTACAGGAGCAGCACCGGATCCCTCACCGAGCAACCCCTACCTACCCTAGCAGCTGCTTCAAGCTGCAGCAGCGACGGAGTGGCGGCTACTAACAACGAAGCCAGGCCGCCCAGAAGGACGATGGTCCTCCTGGAGCAGACTCTCGCAGCAAAAAATGATGTATGAATCTCTCTGCTAAGGGAAGAGTCTGCCATTCGCAGTAAACACCTCGAGGAAGAGCATCAAATGAAGGTTGCAGAATACCGCGTTAGGCTCCAGGTGGAGCAAACAAACCTAAACATTGCCGAGTGGAAGCTCAGTGAGCTTCATTGGGGAGGCGAGAAATAAAAAGCAGTGCCAACCCCTCCACTTTTAAAGTGATCTAATTTATTTCATAGGTTCCTGTATCTTGCCGTAAAGCTTTAAATCGCTATACATGCAGACACAATCATACCTGTATTTTGTCGTCATGCTTATGAAATGCAACGATAGAGATCCCACTAAGGCGCCATCATACTTACAATCTTTATGCTTACAGTCATTATAATCCCACTAACGTGCCACCATCAGTTGACCATTGTAAATAAGCGACCGCCATGTTTAAGGTTGAAGCGCAGGTATGTGTGGCCAGTTTTTAGTGCAATATTAATGCATCAGATCTTTCCGGTGACTTCCTTCCACCAAAAAACTGATCAGCTTTGCAAATGTCTGTGTTGCGGATAGTTCGGTATCCCCCACCCCCCCGATCAGTCTTCAACACTCAATGTGCTTCAGTCACTTCAAACCCAACGGTCAGCAAAGGCGCGGTCGAGTTGAAATTCAGAGCAGGAGAAGAGCGGACCGATTCTTCTTTCTACATCATCCTGCTACTGTGAGCGGAGAGCACCTCTCACCACCGCAACCCGCCACACCCCCGCAACTGCCGCCGGCGTCGGCGAAGGGTGAAACGTAAAGCTTCCTAGATAGATTTAAGAAAGCGTGCTGGTTAAACATCTAGGTATGCGAACACAAAAGGAGACAAGGAACGTGTCTGACGTGCTTTTGTGTGCCTTGACTCCTTTTGGGTTTGCATAGCAAGATGTAAAGCTTCTGCTACAGTGATTTCCGCTTCCGCAGCTTCCGTCGTCGCGGAGACGCAGCGGCATGGCAGATGGCCTAGCGGGTCGACGGCTCGTTCTACGGTTTACGGGACAGATGTTTGCAGTCCGGTTGTACTCAGACTCTGGCTCTCAACTCGACGGTGCCTCTCATAGTTCAACCAGGCGTGGACAGCCTGGGTCAGCGCGGCGTGGCCGGCTGGCCTCGTCGAGAACTTCAAAGTTAGGCCTAGGATCGTCACGGAATTGAAGACGTCTTTCCGTGAAGCGGTAAGCGAATCTCGTCCCCTTTTCGTTCTACTTTTAAGTTATGTTGTGTGTGCTTCAATGAAAACAGGTGCACTAAGTGTTCGTGACAATTTGGAGCTAAAATAATTGTGCTTAATCAGTTTTTCATATACCGAAAGTGTAAAGTGATCAGATGAACGAGGAGCCATGCTTGATGTTAACTTCTACCTAGGCGGCTTAGAAAAAACCATGGTTATAGCTGGGTGCGAGACTGGTCCCAATGCAGTGGTAAGCACTTGCCTTTCTGAACTGCATTTAAGCGATTTGGCGAGCAACAAGATGAGCAACGGCGACAAGCTAAGAGTGCCGGCGACGAGTGACGGAGATTTCTCACTGTCACTGCTTGCGTCGCTCAATTTTAGTGTTTCGAGAAAACATCGCTCATCGCTTTGGTCGCTTGCTCCTTTCGCTTTCATAAGGTGTGTTTCGTCACGCGGCTGACAAAGCGACAGCGGGTCCTCATCGCTTTCGCTTGTCTCGTCGCTTGCCAAATCACTTACATAAAGTACACCACCCTAAACTTCTCTGCACTGGTGCAGGATGTGCGTGTAAATCGAACGAAGCTTTTATACACCTCGAGCGTTCTCTTGACCAACTCATATTAGCGATTGTTTTCATCCCGTCGACTTTACATTTATGCAAAACGGGGGCTGCTGGTTCATCATATAAACCAACTATTTCCGTGTTTAATCAAAACACATCACTGACCTAAAAATCCTTCTATCCTAGAGTTTATGCAATAGGAATCTACCGCTTTTAATAAATCTTAATTTCTACTTTTAGCCCCTGCCCCACCACATTCAACATCTGGCATAAAGCAGTGTTTCAGATCTCCTTCCAAGACCTGAGGCGGGTCGCCATTCAATTCATAAGTCGGCAGTGTCTCAAGGGTGTATTGCTGGTGCTTCTTACCGAATGGTGCTACAGAGAGACAAGTGATCATGCTTGAGAAAGGCAAGTATGGCCGCCGTAAGTGCACATCTTGTTTTTACCTTTGCTTGTACAGACTCGCTCGGCCAGACTCCTCGGTTGAGTCCGGCTTGCTCGGCCGGACTCTACCGAGGAGTCTGGCCCTCTTCACGTGGCTGATTTAAATGTGTACTACCTTCGCAATCAGTACGGATATGGACGAGAAGCTGCTCATGAGCAAGGCGAATGCCCCGTCTCGGCCAAACGGCAGGCGCAGTCCGGATCACGGATGAAGCGCGGTGGCTTAACGGTGCATAACATTGCCGGCGACCTCACTTCTCGCAGGAGTTTCTGCTGTCACTACGAATTGCGCCGCAGGGCGTAGTCAATTTCTGTATTCCTAACTGTACTTCCTTCCCACAGAATGCCTTTCTGGAACGGCGCCGGACGCCGAGCGCAATCTGGCGCTGGACGGGGACGACCCCTTCCAGGGGACCCGCCCGGGCAGAACAGGGGCGCTAACGCTCCCCTGGTACCAGGTGTGGGCACCCCGTGTCGAGGCGGCCAGACTCCCAGGGTCGGCAACCCTGGAGGTGGCTCCAGGAACGGACACCGGACGGCGGGGCCACGCAGCTCCAGACGCGCTCAGTGGGTTCCCTGAACCCCGCGAGCACGAGCGGTCGTGCACATTTGCCTCGAAACGGTTCAGAATCATCCACGCGTGGAGCAGCAGCTGCACGCACGCCCCCTTCCCATGCAGCGGCAAATCCCCGGAGGAAAAGGGAAGGATACTTCTCGCAGGGGGGACGGGCCTGGAGCCGGCGGCTGTGCCACACCATGGCGACCTGGACGACGTGGGACGGGCAGCGGGACCTCCATTTTGTGTCCCGCCAACGTTGGCGGGACCTGCGGAGACCGGCCCACGACGCGCCCGGTGTCAAGGTCTTGCCACACTTACGCGGGCATACCCTGCCCCCCTTTGAGCTCGCCCCGAATTCGCTGGACCCATGCCAGCTGCGCCCGGTGCCAATGGTGCACCGGCAGATGCACGAGGCCAGCCTGCGCCACCGGGAACTGCTCAGGGCGGTGGGCCCCCAAACCTGCGTCGAGGCCGAACTGCGGCTGCTCCAAGGGGACCAGCCCGACCTCCAAGCCCCGGCGGCCAGGGAGCTTCCTGACGAGAGGGCCATTCCCGCAGCCACTGCCAATGCCTCCAACGTTGCGACCGCCACCGCTGCGGCCTCGGACACTAGGACCACCACAGACCTGCTGCCGCCCAAGCTGATGCCGTTCGCTTGCCCGGCTGAACACCTCGCCACCAAGGCGAGGGGCTCGCCCGGACACTGTGATGGCGGAGCTGGAGAAGTTCCTCGCTGGGGACCGTCCGCCCTCCGCCGACTCAAACCCACCGGAGTCCGAGCCTTGAGGGAGGGGAGGTGTAGGAGCCCTTCCTGTGGCCGCACCCTTGGGCCCTGTCTTCCCTGCTTTCCCCTCGCCCCCTCGGGCATTTTTCATGGCCTCGATTGCCCGCTCTACCGGATCCCCGGACGAGCGAGCGTTCTCACATGGTTCGTCACCCCCCCCCCCCCCCTCAGGGTGTAGAGGACGCTAGTGTAGCGACAGAACAAGTATGAATCGTGGCGCCACCTTCGGGTTTTGCGATGGTGTATTTAAACAATGTGCTGAATAAACCTGGGGCTTTTTTTCTCAACCGACACACGTGGCTGGCGGATCGACCGACTCTGGGCTGCCTCGGCCGCTCAAGCCTTTTCCTTGTGCGCTCGAGCCTTCTTCATGGTGTCAGAAGCTAAGATGCCGGACACCCAGGAAACGTCCGCTGTCTCGCCGCTCTTGCCATCAGCCGCTGCCTTCTCGCAACGGGCCCCGCTGCCGTTCACGTTCGACGAAGCCCGCCTGTGGCCTGCCTGACTCCACCAATTCGAAGATTACTCCTTCGCATCGGGCCTGTCCGCCACTTCTGAGGAAACCAAAGTGCACACCCTCCTATACTGCATGAGTCCCCAAGCTCGCGTGGTCCTTTCGTCAATCATGCCAGATGACGAGGCCTACCGCTCGTACACCGACGTCGCAGCCAAGCTCACGGGCTACTTCGTGCACCCTGTCAACGAGGTGTACTAGTCAAGTTGCTTCCACAAGCGCACGCAGTTGGCGGGAGAGACCGTTGACGCGTTCTTCACGGCGTTGCATAGCCTCGTTAAATAGTGCACCTACCCGGCACCGGAGGTGGAAGACCGCATCGTGCGAGACCGGTTCGTCGTCGGGCTGCAAGACTCGCGCCTGTCCGACCAACTTTGCCGAAATCTGAAATTGACGCTCCAAGAAGCGCTCCTGCTGGCTCGACAACACGAGAACGCTGAAAACGAGAAGAAACGTCAAGCAACGAGTTCGCAGCCGAGTCCCCTCAACGTTGACGCTGCGTCGAGAAAGTCAACCAAGATGGCGCCTGCCTCCGAAGTTTGAGAACCTTCCTGAAGCCGGAACCAGGGCCGGGACAGCCACCCTCGTGGGTGGAAAGCGTGGTGTGACTA